>OMOT01043016.1:0-10957 GCA_900312575.1 Acanthochaenus luetkenii | reverse complement strand
CAGGCTATATCACAAACCCCCCCAACCCCCCCCTGCCTTATTACCCGGCACGCAGCTGAGTGGTGAGTGCCGTTGTATTGGGGCCTCTTGCATAAGGGTCCCCTCTTAGGTCAAAGGCATAGAGGAACAGTTGGGGCGTCTCCTGTTTTGACACAGTCTGTATGTTCTTCTAATTGGTGCTAATTGGCACAGAGGGGCTCCATTGTTCCTCTGTATAATACGACCCTCCTCTCCAAGACGGGAAAGGAAGGGCACAAACAAAAGGCTGAGGCAAAATAGGGCACGGGTTAAAGCGATCGACAGTGATATCATTACCGCATCAAAAAAGGCAGGCGAACTTTGTGCTGCGGGATCTGCTTTGTTATTATAACTCGCCTGATTAATGTAGGAAAACACATTCAGAACGTGTATCTTTTTGAATTGTTATTGTTTTGATGTTGACAAATTAAAAATTACTCAGCTATTAATTTACTGACCGTAGGACAGCTGTATGCAAACAGCACAGTGATGTGTCTCTTTCCACGTTTCACAGGAAAGCACCAAGACATGTACAGTAAAGGCCATCTGTACTCGGGCTACCCAGGCTACATCATGATGACCAACATGAACAACGACTCCTACATGAACAATGGCTCCCTCTCGCCGCCTATGCCACGAACAGTCAGTATCAACTTTTTTTTCTGCAAATCATTTAATCCGTTAATTGAACTCAAACGACATTATTTTTCCATGACAGACCTCAAGTGCATGAAATGCTGTCAATAAAATTTAACAAAACAAAACAATACAATAAGCTTAAACTTCAGTATAAGTACGTAAAAAACACCTCACACCAGGTAAAAATAAACAAATATCGGTCTCTCAGTTAGTTAAGCATTACATTACATTACATCATTTAGCAGACGCTTTTGTCCAAAGCGACTTACAATAAGCCATTCAAGAGCCAAATATTGATGAGGTCAAAAAAAACAAGCATAGAGTGGAATGTATTTAAAGCCTTTTTTTGTAGTGATACACCAGTAAGGATTAGATTTTATAAAAGTTTGTAGGCCAAAAAGTATAATATTGTGTTAGCATCTTACACAAATAAATGCCTTTGATTTCACTATCAAGCCATCACATTTTGTTTGGAGTATCGAGGGTTTATTGGGGAAACTGTGTAAATCATTACAAAATTTGATGCGTTTACAACCGAATCCAAGAATTGGGCATCACAACAAATTAAAGACAACATTTTAGCTCTCATTAAGCTTGCATTTCTTAATATTGGGTTTATTGTAAAGAAATGTGGGTAATGTGAGGCTTCAAATCACTGCAACCTCATGATATAATTAATATATATCCAAATATATATTCCCTTTAAATAATCTTACCCTTTCATGTGTCTGTTGCTGTTGTGTTGCATCTCTGTGCAATAGTTAGCCTTATGTACCAGCACTGTTGTGACTTGTCCCCTTGACAACCATATGTGATTGTTGGAAACCAAATGCCTGCCATATTATTCCAGCAGATTAACATGAGATGTATAGTATTTCACATCTTGTTAAAATCTTCAGTGATGCATGTGTACATGGCCCAAATAAGCCCTCTAATAAGCCCAGCATGACTGTGTAGGCCTAAAAGCAACATCACATCTCCGAGGCTGCTCTGCAAAGGAGTCCAGGGGTGCCGGTGCCGTATGTTGTTGCAAATATTGCCCCTTTTAACGGTATTAATTTCAGGCCAGCTGCAGATCCCTCACTCGCAGCTTCCTGTGTCTGTCTCGTTTTCAAATTTCCCCTAGCGAGACACACACAAAACGCAGGACACACTAGCAGCTGTCCGCTCTAATCCTGTTTTGTGTGTGCGCGTGTGTCCTTGTTGCACTTGGGAAGACAGCAGCCTCAGTCTGGCTATGGTTCGGTGCCTCCCAAAGCCTGTCCATACACCCTGCTAGTCTAGAGACTGTGGAGAAACACTCACACATAGTACTGAAGAACCAAAGGCTTATTTATGCCTTATTTGTGTCTGAGTTGATTTCATCAGGGTAAACTTGAATGAAATGTGAGTTCTGTGTCATTATTATGAGAATCAACTTTCAGAAACAGATGTGATTGTTGGGGGCAGATGCCACATGCGGTGTGTAAAGGATCTTCATTCACACGCAACTCTATCACGGAATGATGTTAAAATTGCCTTTGCCAAAGTTGCAGAGGGTTTAAGTATGTGACATTGTGGAGAAAACGTACCCTCTTAACTTTACAAATAGAATAGTTTATGAAATGTAGGATATCAATGATTTTTTATGGCTTGTTTTTGTGCGAATTTCATAATATATTCCATTGTACGCAATGACGAACTTGTTGAGATCTGTATGGAGACCAGCTGACTGTACTAGAGGAAATTACCCCTCAATCAGGGGCGGACTGGGACAAACAAACGGCCCGGGACTTTGAACCTGGCCAGTCCACTACATTGACAAAGCATTAGTCGGGGGACTGGGGGTCCTCCCCCTGAACAATTGTAGACCGTTAGTCCTGCATTCTGGTGACGTTTTATGCAAGTAAATAATGAGCCAACGAAAAAACATGTTAAAAACAATAAACTACTATCTAGCTTCCCTCAAGTAAATTAATCCTCTCACCTGAGCCCTTGAGTAAAACAAAAGTGTTATAGTGGGCATGTAATATACAAGCATAGTGGCTGTACTGACCATGTATGTGATTTTATTTTAATAGATCATTGATGCAATAAAATCCGGACTCACTCACTTGTTTTTGCTGGAGCCAGGCTAGACACATAGAATAAAACTATACCACCTATACCCCAAATCAACCACTAGATGGCAACAAAATTAGCAAACTGGCATATTATAATTTTTCATTGATACCAGTGTAGCTATCTCATTGGCTACTGATTAGGGATGGGGGTTTAGGCTCTTTTTGGTACACGTTTACTTGTAGAATTTTGGCGTGTACCCGCGGTTACCCGTAACATGGTGTCATAGCCATAGGGGTCAATGACACTGGTCGTAAACTCAGGTAGCTGCTAGTAAGTAATCAAGTTGTTATGAAGTATTAATGTTAGGAGGCAAATATAGGTTAGAATATAATAGAATATGAGAGTGTTTTTGTTATTGTGACAGACCTTCAACCATCCAGATTATGTCATTTGAGATGCCTCTTGTAGGCTACTATTATTATACTACAATGTCTATTATATTATAATACAGACTACTGCTAATAATAACACATGAATAAAGAAAAGTTCAAAGTACGTTTTTGAATTTTAAATAAACTAAACATTGATTGCCAACAGCATTAGTCAATATCAACAAAAAGCAGTCAATTCTTCAACCATTTCAATTTAGTGCTTGACAGTGGCCTAATGTGAGGATTTGCAGAGCTTCAATAGCTTGCTGAATAATCTGATCTGAAATAAAGCCTAGTACTTGACTGTCTTAAATAAGTATAGGTTACTACGTTAACGTCACTCTGTATGATATTTAAACTAGATAACTAGACTTTAAGCTAGACTTTGACCAGACTAGGCTACAGCATATTTCAACTCACAACTCTGTGTACTTGAGATTACTTTTTAAAAACAGTAGTATGTCCACATTTTCATCAGGCGGTTTCTGCTAATGTTGATCAGAAGGCCGGCACCGGAGAAAACTCGCTCAGAGGGAACGGAGGTATCCGGTTAGCTCGTCTATTCCTTTTGTTTTGTAAAATACTTCCAGGCTTTAGCTTTTCCGCCGCTCCGCTCATTTTGATGCTGTTGCTTCTTTCACAGTGTGGCATGTTGTGTAGGAGCATAGCATTTGAATTGGATAGAACGGACATCCCACTGTTTTCCGTGGTCATTTGACTAGTACACCATAAAATGGTGCCTATGGCATTTTAAGGGTTAGTTGCTATAGTGACAGCGGAGGTCTGGGCAGTAAAGCCATAAAGTGTATCACACTGTGGCTGTAGCCTAAACTAAAAAGGGTTAGTTTTGTAAAGACAAATTCTATGTGTAGGAGTCTGCTGTGCAAGTCCGCCTACATGATTGGTTCTCCCTGATGGCTCTCCCACCTGTACTTATTGGTTCCTGTTGTTACAGATATGGGTGACACTTGCTGAGAAGAGAGGGGGTTCATTGATTCAGGGAATTTCTTGGCTATGGGAAATTTTGACGCCAGCTGGACAAGGGGCTTGAGGACTGGTTTTGGAACCACTGCTCTACAGCAATGTTTTATTTTATTTCAAAACCCTTTGGGAGTACAAGTTGTGCTGAATGCTTAAAGTGCTCCTTTTTAAATAGGTAGCATGAATTATGCTTATGATAGGTAAATTTGACATTGCATGTCTTACACTGCACAGTTGATCCATCAATTTTGCATGTTTTAGAATATTTAAAAACAATATTTTTTGAATACTACGGTCTTGGAACGAGTACTCGAGTACTCCCGCCCACCCCTAATAGCTACGATATGAAAGTATCTAATCTAAATCATATGTAATTTTGCTATAGGGAAATGTTGCGCTGCCACGATTTCAGAATTCTATGCTTCAGTTCTAGAATTTTATTGTTTATGCCTTTCACCAAGTTATCTGTCAGTAGTGATGGCAAATCGAGGCTTTCTGAAACTTGTGAGGCATTACAGGCAATCGTATTTGGGGCAGGAGAAAAGACCATTTCCGTACGGGATCAGTATCACATTACAAATTATAGTTCTCTAATACATTAATATTACTGTTTTCCTTCCCCAACTCTGCCTCCTCCATGATCATGTATGACCCCGAGCTGCAATAAAGAGTGCTCCCAATATTATTATTGTTGTTCTGTAATTGATGCTGTTGTTCACTGTCAGTCCATAACAGTTTATCTCCTCCTTGTCCCCCAGGAATATGTGAGGGGCCTGTGTGACCCGGAGTTGCAGAAGGAGGAGCGCTACCCAGTGGACATGCACTGCATCTTTGCTGGTGCCCGTGGCCTCTTCCTGGATATGCTCCTACGGGACACTAGTGCCGAGGTTCTGGTGCCGCAACCGGGCCGCCTGCGGCTATTGGGTCGGACTGAACCCGTGGTTATGGCCCAGAGCAGAGTTCAGCAGTTCGTGGCACTCTTCCAGGTACGGGATTATAGACATTGGTGATTACAAGTCGGTGATTACATACAATCCTACAGTTCTGCAAAAGTGATGTATGGCAGGAGAAGAAATATGTATTCTTTCAACATATGCATGAGAACTTGAGCGCTTACTTTGAAAGAAGAGTGGTTTTGTAAATGATTATGTTACTTACTATGATTTTAATTCAGATCAAAAGGTCTCTTGAACAAAAAAAGAAGAGTATCTGAAAGTGTGCTGGTAGAACAAAATATTAAATGTCAGTCTTAAAATCTCACCAATGACACACAAGGAGTCTGCATAACAATTAATATTACCGTAATAGCAGTATAATCGATTACTTCTCTATCCAGGAGAAGCGAAGTCTGCCCATTGACCGGGAACCAGCAGTGAAACGGGCGTTCAAGTCCTTTGTGGAGGAGAGGGATGATAAGTACACTATGGAACTTCTACTGCTGCCCAGTGCCCTGAAGGAAGAGTTACTGGGATTGGCACAAAGCCCCACTAGCGCAAACATATCCACCCTGGTTGGTACCTACCTTTTCTCTGTGATTTCTGAGTAGTGATGGTGTCCAGCAGAAACCTTGTATCCCCAAGTATGCCCTTTAGTAACTGCAGCAAATTAAGAAAACAGCCGACTTTATTTGCCACAGGTAGTTGGGTTTCATAACCTCACAGCCAAAGCGTTGCATGATTTGATGATGCATTGTAAAACGTTAAAAGAAGACTCGGCCATTGTGGCCACACCCCCAGGTTTGAGCTTTAATTGGGACTGAAAAGTCCAAACCAAACCAGTTATATTTAGATTAAAATAGCTTTGCATCCCATTAAAAATAAAAAGTAATCTATTCTAATGATTTTTCAAGATTGTGAGGTTTTGATCCCAGCTCTGCCAAGTCAAGTCAATAGCTCCAGTAAATTCCCAAGATGCACCGTCCCCCTCTCCCTTTGGAAAGGGATATGTTTGTGTTAGATAGAACAGAATTTCCACTGTTTGCCGTGGACATTTGACTAGTTCACCATAAAATGGCGGCAGTGTTAGTTGCTATAGTGACAGCGGAAGTCTGGGCAATAAGGCCATAAAGTGTATCTCACGCTGTGGCTGTAGCCTAATTTAGAAAGGGTTAGCTTTGTAACATTACAAGATTATTGTTTAAGTAATAAAATGTGACAACTTACCAACAGTAATATAAAGTGATTCATCCCAAATCGGTCCCAACAATCCATAAGTAGCCTCCCCGCTGGCAGCAGGGTGACAGAGCTTTTCATCGTTGCTGCAAAACCTCTTGCTTCAGCGACTTGCTGTGGGTCGGTTTATACGGAAGTTAGACCAACGGTACACATAAAAATGGCCACTGCGCTGACCATCCTGGGACGTTGATTTGAATGTTCTATCCAACTCAAATTCTATGGCCCAGCCCAATAAAGTACAAGTCAAGTCATGTTTGTTTATTTATTTAGCCCTTCCATCATAAAAGCATGTTTCAAATGCCTTCACAAAGAACAAAGTACAAGTACTGTATAGTTCCATGGTGCATTCTGAATATAAGGGCGCTTTCACACCTGCCTCGTTTAGTCCTCTTTAATCACACACTGGTGCGTTTCCCCCCCTGGTGCGGTTCTTTTGGGCAGGTGAGAACACAGCAATCGTACTCTGGTGCGCACCAAAAACCGGACTAAACAAGCGACCCGAGACCTTGTTGAGAGGTGGTCTCGGTATGCTTCCAAACTAACTCTGGTGCGGTACGTTTGTGATGAGAACGTGATCCGGCCTCGGTCCAACCCAACTGCAGAAAGCACCGCACATTTTTGGACTAGACGAGCTCCCGTAGCCAGCGTGCATTATGGGATGAGGAAGGCAAACACAGGAGGTGCAGTGCTTCATAGAGATTTGGTCGGATGAATATATAAGCTCACAACTTTCAACAACACACAAGAACAGCAAAATCTTCTCTACTCGTTTCTTTCGAGTTTTCCCGCATGGAAATTCGGACCAATTGGAGAGCAGTTCAGGAACTACGTTATTGCTCCTGCATCTGACCAATGAGGGACATAACTGTTCTCACGTGGCTTGTGAGGCTGCATTTTGTTTTCTGATTTGGACCAGAGCAAACGAATAGGTGTGATAGGGAACCGAACCAGCTGAAAAACTAAACAATGTATCATTCTCGCATCTGGTGCGAACCAAGGAAGCGGACTATCAGGTGTGAAACTGCCCTAAGAATTGTGGGAGTTATGGGTAAATTATACTTCTGCATCGAAGCTACGCCCTACCTACATAAATAGTAAGATAAAACAGGGTGTCTGGAGGTCTTGAAAAAGTCTTAAATATCTTAAGTAAGATTATCTAAACTAAAGGCATTAAAAGGTTTTGAATACAGTTAAATAAAGCATTATAAGTCATAAGTTGAGCTTTGGAGGTCTTAAACATTTTGATCACTGTTGTTTTTCCAGTGACAAATTAGCCCTAGTCAACACAGTTTATACGTCTACAATTTTCATGCTTGTTTGTTTTGAAATGTGTCTTATATTTCATTCTAACTGGGATTATAAAGGTCCTGAAAACTCTTTAATTTACCAGTGTTACCTTACTCTCTGTATCAATGATTGCTGTTGTGTTTCCACACAGGCTCAGTATAACCAGGCATCAAATCCCAGCCCGGCGGAGGCTGACCAAGACCGCTCACAGAGTAGCACCCCTGTCACAGAGCTCTCCAACCGCATCCTAGACACCAGCTTTGAGGAGAAAGGGACTGGGACATCTGGTGGTGGAGGCAGTAAAGCAGGAGGTGGGATAGGCTTTGTCCCTGAGACTGTCCTCTTGAACGGGGCTCGGCCCTCACACAAGCGGCGCTCATCTGAGAGCGAGACTCGGGACACAAAGAGACAGTACTCACTGGAGCGGAGGGAGGAGTCGCTGGAGAAGGAGAGAGAGAGGGATCGGCAGAAGGACAGAGAAAGCCGGGTGGGCAGTAGCAACTGTAGATCCAAAGCCTCCTCTGTGTCATCTTCGCTCTCCTCTTCGGTAAAAGCTAACACAGTCGGGGGTTCGATCATGCTGGGCTGCAGCGAGGGCATCTCGGATGACGGGGAGGCAGTCAGCCCAGAAACCAACCTCCGCTGCTTGGTCAATTTCTTCAGGTGACGATCATAGTATTATGCACTGTTTGCAAGGGTGTTGATTGTTAGTATAATAGGGCTATTTGCATTGCCATCTTTTGAAAACATGGGGTCATGAAGTGTCAAGTGTTTGCTTTTTTAGATAGCATATTGTATGTATTTTCATGTGTATTCTACCATGTTGATTTATTAACATTGTGTCTGGGCTTTGTCAATGCACAATGAAGATAAATGTTAAACATAATTTTCTTCAGAACCATGGGTTACCAGCAGGAAGTGGTGGAGCGCGTCGTCAAAGAGATGGGACAGACAGAAGATACCTTCCTAGTCCTGGAGAGGATCGTTGAGGAAACCAAGCACTGTGAAGAGGGGATGAGAGGAGGGGAAAAGGGAGGAAGATTGAACTCTGCACGCTCCTCAGAAAATCCCTCCACTTCCTCATCTTCCTCTTCCTCTACAGTCTCTCGTAGCAGAGAGAAGGAGTGTGGACTTAACAGAGCATTGTTAGACCCAGGCAGGTCTAAAGAGAACATTAAGCCCAGCCAGCATGGCGGCTATAGTAACTGCTTGGGCCATCGGAGACAATGTAGCGGCAGTGAGACCAGCACTCAGCAGGTACTCTGCACCCCTGGAACGTCAATGATGTAATTCATTTGAGTAGATAAGTAGATCATCTAGATATGTAGATAAAGATGGCGGCCTCGCGGTTTTAC
Source organism: Acanthochaenus luetkenii (assembly GCA_900312575.1). Taxonomy (NCBI): domain Eukaryota; kingdom Metazoa; phylum Chordata; class Actinopteri; order Beryciformes; family Stephanoberycidae; genus Acanthochaenus; species Acanthochaenus luetkenii. Next base: position 2,029 of record OMOT01043016.1, on the reverse strand, counting down.
ATTGTTTTTGTCCTTTCCGTCCTGTTGTGCAGCTTACCAAAACAGACAGACATCTAGTCTAACCACTTGCACTGTAGGATGGATGGGAAGAGCAAATTACATCAGTCCAAGGCCATGATTTTTATGTACCTGGCTCACTTTGAAAGTTTGAAATGACACCAATGATGAATACATTGTAGATGTAGAGTGAGCTGTTTATTTCAGATAAATAATATGGTACTTTCTAATCTCATCTTCTAAATCCTCTCGTTTCATATGATTCTATCACCTCATCTCACACTTACATTGCTTATATCTTACCTCTCATGTCACCTTGCCATCTTATCTCATCTTCTCCCCATTTCATCTTTCAACTTTGCCTCATATCTTATGAATCATCTCACTGGATCATAAATGTCCTTTCTATTATCTCATCCCATGCTGTCACCTCATTTCATCACTCATGTCTCATCTCACCTCCCATTTGCCTCATCTATCACTTTAACATCTCACTTTTCCCCCCACTAATTTGTCTGATCTCATTTATCGTACTTCATCTGCGAAGACCACAATAATCATCATAATTGTTATAGACCCTCACAATATCTTGGACGCCGCTGATCAGATATTGACAAAATTTCGAGGAATGATGCGTGTCATTGCTCTCTTCCGGCATTTTCAAAATTACACAGATTGGCTGTAGGGGGACATATAACATTTGTTTACTTGTTACTGATTGGCCCACGGGAAGGGGTGCCTGCATCATTCGTGGGGGATGACATGTTTACTTGTGTTTCCAAGGGGTATGCTCTGGATTCATATATGCGTGTGTATGGATATATTAGCATGCATGCTGTTTTGCTCCCAAAATAAATGAAATATCCAATTTAATTTCAGGCCATTACCATCAAGAGGAGCTCCAGTGCTCAGGGAGGGGCGGGGAACTATGAGGTTATCACCATCGACGACGACGAGGATCTCAGCGCCACTGATACCCTAACACCAGGTAGCAGGTCATCCCAGATGATGGCAATGGAACACCTGGACACCCAATCCGGATCGAGAACAGACTATTTGGCACGGGGAGGGGGCAGGCTTTCACAGAGGGACTACCTTTCGAGGGGCGGGACTCAGACTTTGGGAGGACCAATGAAAGTGGAGAGTGTGACAGCACTCCGCAGCGTGCCTCAGTGGCTGACTGCCACCACCACCACCTCCTTGTCTTCTTCCACCAATGTAAGTATCACAATAAGGTATTGGATTCTCTGCTAAACAATGATTTAATCACAACATGCTGCAATTTCTGTTGTTGGGGTTGGGGTGTTTCAAGGGTCACTTTCTCATCAGGATTCCCACTGGTCATGGTATTTTGGGAATATCCTGGAAATTAGATTGAGCTGCATTCCAGACAAGGAAAGTTAAGGAATATGGTAAAACTGAAGTATGGAATAATAGGGAATAGGGTTGCAAATTCTAGGGAATTTCCTTGATCGATAGTCGCCAAAGTTAATGAACGACTAATCGATCAATCGATAACGATACACCAAAAAATTGCTTATGAATATTGCTTATTATAAAATCTAAAATGCATATTTCTTTTCTCAAACAAAGCTTTATTGAAACATTAGATAAATACACCTGTTTCATGGCATAACACAAACATAATTATGAACACTGTTTTGTTTAAGTATGATATTTTAATAAAGCTCGGGAAATTTCGCTCGCGAATCAGTGACTAACACGTTCGTCTATGACATATAACGTTACAAAAAATAAGATGAGCCTTAATTAGAAACTTACATTTGCTAAATTATTACGAAATAGATAAATAAAGATAAATAACGTTTTGAAAACAACGCTATAATAAATTCCCTCTTGAAATGAGAAAGCTGCGACAAACTACGACAGCTCAGGCCTCAGTTTCAAACCTCTTCCTACCTAGGGTGCTGGGAGGGTACGCTCACCTGAATGAACGTACCCAAACTAAAACAAGAATAGCTCCACATCTATCAGGTCTATATGCATGACCTTGACATCTATGGACAGACAA
>OMOT01043006.1:0-23682 GCA_900312575.1 Acanthochaenus luetkenii | reverse complement strand
GGTTAAGCGAGAAATAACCAATACCAGTTGAATTGAGACAAAAAGACGATCGAAGGCGTTCAACTAATCTCGTTTGACGCAATCAAGTTTTGACAGGAAATGTACGTTTGAGAACACACTTCTGCATAAATTAACATTCTACCGTTACGTTTCTCAGATTCAAGTAGCCGAGTCATTTCTGGGAGTCTGATGTAGGAACGGAATGGTTGCGTACTCAACTTCTGACAATGATCCCTTAACTTTACCCATTTGGAGGTCGGTAATTTCCTGACAACATGCAGACTACTTTATATTAGTGGTAGTGTTTCTTCTGTATTCATTCTGCAAGTACTCAACCAGTGCGTACAATTAGTGCTTTTTATCAGTTAATTATTCAACAAAACACTGCAGCGCTGTTAACGTGAGCCACTAATTTGGGAGTATGGTAGAAAAGGGAAGATTATAACAAGTTGCGCAGCCTCTCTTCTCCTCTAATTCCCTAGTAACACTTATTTTGACATGTGCATTTAATAAACATGTGAAAAAGCACACATGACAAAAACCTCGTTTTGTACCCAAGTTTGCTTCCAGGTTATTTTCAGAATGTGTTACGACTGGAGATATAACTTACATCTGCAAAAGCTAATACTGCACTTAATTGTTAATGTCTCTTTATAACTTGTAAAATAAGATTAACAAAAAGGAACATGGTTGTATATACACATAATTGCAGAGTAAAAAATGGAAGCAATGAGTATTAGAATAAAAATAAATCGGTTGTTTTTTGGACTAGCTCTTTACAGCAAAAGCTAAAAGTCAGAACAAACAAAGAAATGCAATCTTCCCCATCTGGCCCAAATGGAACAAAACCACCAACTCTAGGTTGAGAATGATGCAGCAAAGAACCACAGGCCCATATCACAAAATCCTTTAAAACATCTCTATTTTTTCTTCTTTTTTCTTCCAAAGTCGTTGGCTTGAGGTAAGCGATATATTCTGGCCTCCCAACTAGTCTTCTTCTCCTGGTGTGCACTGGAGCGTGTTCTCTCTCTTCCCCTGCATGGGGAGCAGCCCGATACTCACGGGATGATAAAGGTGAAGACGTAGGTGAAGAGTGCCATGATGGCGGCGCTGATCAGGCCCGAGATGGGCACAGTCACAAACCACGCCATGAAGATGTTTCGGAACAGACGCCAGTCTACCGCCTTTCTAGAGCGCAGCCAACCTACTGCTACCACAGAGCCCACCTGGAAACACACACACACAAGCAGCAGCTTCCTTAAATGTATGACTTCACAAATTACAAAGACATTTACCTGAATTCCACAGACATTTACCTGAATTCCACGGGGAGGTTTTATTGAGAAGTTGCCCCACTTTTAGACCGACTGCCAGACTGTTTACTGTAGCCTCCCCCACATTAAAACGTCCCCTTCATGTCTCAGAGTCTAGGACCTACACCACAGTGTTTGACCAGCTTACCTTGCAGTGGGTGGTGGAGACAGGCAGGCCAATGTTAGAGGCAACCACGACAGTCACGGCTGAGGCCAGTTCAATGCTGAAACCGCTGCAGGAAAAACAAAACAAGACTTGTGTGTCTCAGGTGGATTTGTCTGAGCTAATTTGAAAGACCGGTAACGTCTGCAGAGGATGTGAGGTTTTCTGACTAAGAGAAACAAGAGTTGCATGGTCTGTAGTGTCTGTACCTGGAGGGGGTGATGGGCGTAAGGTCTTTGCCCATAGTCTGGATCACTCTGCGACCCCAAACCCAGAGCCCAACGCAGATGCCCACTCCACCGTACAGCAGCAGCCAGATGGGCGTGGGTTCTTTTGAATCCACACTGCTAGTCGTGTACACCAGCCACAGAGCTACCAAGGGTCCAATGGCATTACTGCAGATGACAGAATGAGGTTATTTCAACAGTGGCCAAAGATGCTGACTAAGTAGAACCCTGTGAAGTGAGATGATCACCAAGAGCATGCCAAAAACACATAACCCCAATTTGAATGTATGCGACATCCCATTGGTTTGATCGTTCACAATAACATGGTATTCATGAGGCGTCTGCGTACCTAACGTCATTGCCTCCATGGGCGAAGGATCCAAAGCAGGCAGTGAGAATTTGGAGGAATTGAAAGAGAGTTGAGACTGCAGGCTTGTCTGCATCAAGCCCGTCGTCATCCAGAGAGCTTCGGCTGCTACCCGCGTCCTCCTTCGCCATCTCCAGGGTCACGTCGCCGTCCCCGAGACCCTCAGGGGCAACGTGCTCTGCCACAGCATTGCAGTAGCTGGTGTAGCTGTCCATTCGCACGCGCTTCCTGTCCTGACCGCCTGACCCTGGGCCTTTGTCATCCTCACTGCAACGATACTCCCCTTCCTTATGCTTGAATTCTCCGTGCATTCCGATGATGGCCATAGTGTAGGAAGTGTAGCTGTTGTTGCGACGGATGGGTCGTTCCCCCCCCTCACCCATGCAGTCACCGACCTTGGCCAGGTGGAGCTTGTGCAGAAGCTCCTTGTAGAGGCCGGAGTCCTTGTGGACTGTGTGGTACTGGCTATAACCGTTACTTGGGATGTGAGCTGGCCTGTTGTTGAACTGAGACTGGTTGAACTGGATTTGATTGGGAGAGTTTGCGGAGCCACTGCTGTGCTGGACCTGCTGGTTGTTGGACTGGATCCGTTTGGGGACTGCACAAAGACAACAGGGTTTACTGCCATTGTACCGCCACTAAGACTCCAATCCCACACATAAAAAACCATTGCCTCTGACCACACTTACCACCATTAGCATTAATGTAGTCTGTGTCATCAGAATCTCCAATGTCAAAGGCCACTTTACGTTCTTTGTTGTCAGCATCGTCAGAATCTCCGATGTCAAAGGCCACCCTGCGCTCCTCAGTAGCAGTCTGGGGTGGAGCAGAGGGGTTCTGATTGGCTGCTGGGTCGGTAGGTGTGGCGGTCTCCTTGGAAACCTGCTTCAGGATTGGACAGTGGGCCTCTCTCAACTCCCTCTTCTCCATCAGGGGGCTCTCAGTGGGGCTGGAAGCCTTCATATCTCCTAGTGGAGGAGGGGGTGGAGTGAGGGTCGTGTCCAAACATGTACATAGTACAGTAGAGGAGTATGAGCACAGCACGTTTCCTTTTAACCTCAGTTATACGGACTTACAAGAATTGCATAACCAGAGGGACAAATAACTGTCCTGCTAAATGTAATTTTAACTACGTTCAAAATTGAGCTGTTCCGTTTACAGGACCAAATAAATGGATTATGACCTTAAAACACCATATTTACACGACCACAAGCTGCTTAACTTATGAAAGATGATAAGACTCAACAGAGCCTGCGCCTCACATGACATTTGTTTGCGTTTGTTTTAAGTGAATCAGATACTCAATGCCAATATTTTCTATGCGATAATTCCAGGAACATTTTGGCCAGGTGGCCTCATTGGAACTGGTCAAGCAGTTATTTCTGACTGGAGCCATGGCCTCAGCCTTCACCCTACTCATGCAGTGCAAATTCCATGTCAACGCCTTAAGTCAACCTATGGCTATTTTAGTCAAAGAGGTAAAGACCAATTAGTGGCTCACTATGGCCTAATTAGGCTGCTTCTGTCTACTGGATGGATTTAGACAGATCATGCTTGGCCAGATCAATCTGTAATCTATCATTTACCACAAGACACCACCAGTCAGTAAAGGCAAACATCAAAGTATACATTAATTATTCCTTCAGCCAAGCAGACTTAAGATCCGTATTTGTGATAATGAACTTCCTAAAACGTAGCTACAAATAAACAGAACCAAAAGACCAATTTGCGAAGTCATCGAGACTCAAATTCTGGAACGGTTCCATTGAAAATTAATGGAAAACTAACTTTGTGGGTACTGTCAGATTTAATATTTTCCCCTCATTGACTTTTAATGGTGTGTTATATCTGCTAAATCCAAGGGGGCGAGACAAAATAGTTTTTAGCTATGGGAGAGACCATCAAATGTAAATCTAGGATACATACATGTAGGTTGAGATTGAGTGGTATTCCCCTTTAACAACAAACCACACTCAATGTGTAAATGCAGATGGGTCTCTGGGACTTTACTTTAATCCAGGATTATAGCACAAAAAAACATGACTATTTTCACTTATGTTTCATTAGATAAAATATCCCTGTGCTCAATTTGCCGGGTTAGATTAAGACCTTAGCATGAATCGTTTGAGGCTACATGTGCACTGCTAAATCCTTGCTTTGTTCAGTGGTTCCAGTAAGGACACAAACATTTCTGTGGCCAGCAGAACCTGTTGACAGTCACCTAAATCAAAACATTGAAATGAGACTTACTTTCAATCTTCTTCTTGAGGTGTGGGCAGACAATAAACCAGACCATGATAGCAGTCAGCAAAGAGCAGGACAGAGAGGTGAGCAGAACGCCCCACCAAGGGATATTGTCAAATCCAATCACTGGAGGCACATGTGCCACAGACAGAGAAACAGACACACACACACACAGGAGAAAGAGAAAGGCAGTTTTAAAATACAAGGCAGCAGGCACTACCTTTCTCAGAGGACAATACTGACAACTACACTGTAAAGACTGAAAATACAAATTAGCATTCTTAAAAAAAACTATGGATTAGTGTCTGGCAACATAATATTCATAGATGTCAAAATGAGGTAGTATCAAGATAAAGTAGTGTCAAAATGAAGTTTACATCTGAAACATGAACGACACCGATGGAGGAAACTGACTACAGGGAGCAACATAGTTATCTTCAATGTCATCTGACCATGTGCCGTCCCTTGGCACTGGCTGTCAACACTAGAAGCAGAATTGCATTGCCTCATTGTGCCACGTCCTGGTTAAACAAAGAGCGTGTGTACCCCCTAGATGTGAACAGTTATGTAACACCTAAAGGTGACAGATGTCACGGTGACCCCTTAGTGCCCAGACAACTTAAAGGCTACGTCGCTTGGGAAGAAGAAAAATAAAAAGAAAGAGGGAGGCATTCACTGAAGCCATTTGCTGTAGCATAAAGGGACACCCTCCTGCCAAGACTGCAGTAAAGTGTAAGCATGAGGGGTGGAGGTAAACGCAGTGCAGTGCATGATGGTAGAGAGCAACCATTACAAATGTCCCTGAGGAAGCAGACCTCATTGTCAAACATTGAGGACACAAGACAGCAGTGTGGTTAGAAGGGGGAAATTCCAACAGCATTTCTGAGGTGATTGTGGCTACACAGAATACAAATATAAAAAAACCACACAACAAAAAATAAAAAGTTGGGACTGTTTGGGATGTGAAAGATAAACTAGGGAAATGAGGGCCAAGGCTCAGAGATAAGAGTCTCGGTCGCCGTGTTCATCTGAGGGCAGAGTCCACAGCTCTCTCTCCACTGACTCATTCTCACATGCTGCGGCAGGAGGCTGCAGGGCACGGCAGCACCGAAGTGATGTGTATTTAGTTACGCAATGCAAACTCATTCACTTCAGGAGGGGAGAAGCATGCGAGAAGAGGAAAAACTGTTAGGGGGCCCAGAGAAGTCCCCCCCACCCTGTAACAGCTGAGCCTCCCGTGTTTCACTGGTGTTTCAGATATAGTGGGACGTTCAAAAACAGGTGTTGGCAAGTCGGCCAGATACTACTGGGCAGTAATGGTCTGGGGGACGCAACAAAGTACGAGTGAAGACAAAAAAATAAGCAACCTTGACAAGGGGAAAGAAAGGGGTCTGTGGGATCTGATGACACATTATGTCATGATTCTTTTATAAGCCCAGCCTTCGCTGTCTGATCCACACCTACACAAAAGGGGTGAGTCTATACCACAGCCATGCAGTGTGATGAATGGACAGCACAGGAAGTGGAATTTAACCATGGTTGCGTTCCAAACCCCTCCCTGTAACCTCTGTATCCCGTGGCCTACATTACACAATAACATGGCTTGTTTGTTTTTTCTCCTACTACAATATAAGTGCAGCTCCGCACCAACCAGTTCAAATGACAGTTTATGACTCACTTGGCAGGGAACATTCGGCTAATTGTCCTCACTTTTGTCCAAGGCTCTGTGTAAAACCCACCCAGAGTTTTAAGATTAAGTAATAGCTGGATAAGAGCCAGCCCTGAAGATAATCCTAGTCCCACATTCAGTACCTATCCTTGATACCTCAATTGACAATAGCAGCCTTTGAGGAAACGTAGAATTGTGTTTCAGAACCGTGGCTCATGTTAAAGTAAGTCATTCATCTCTATTGGTGGTGCGATTAGCCCTTTTTATGTTGCTGACCGTTTAGTGTCCCCAAAGCAACCAAATCCACCGGGTGTTTGTTTTTCAAAGGGGAACCCAAGCAGAAAATTTGCATTCCAGCTAAACCGTATTGAGGTTTATCAATGGAGGGTGGTGTGATGGGTGGGTTGGGGGGCAAAATGTATTATTACTCAGCTCTTTGTAACATTAAGCAAAAAAAGTGCTATACACATAAAATGACTATACTCTGAGCAAGGGTACATCTATTTAGAGATACGTACGGAGCAGGCCTTGTATCCTCATGCAGGTATTAAAGATTAACATGACCCTTTTTATTAAGACGACCCAATAAATTACCAGATGTACAACTTGCCCCCACTAAATGACATGGTGGCATTAAAAAAATTTTTTTTTTAAAGTCTCCTCCACAACTAGACACAAGAGTAACAGAATAGGATGCCAATTTTACAGAGACAGATTATGTGCCTTTCTGGTTCTTAACACTTATGAACTCGATAAGTATCCTCTAGATTTGAAGGCTCAGTCAGTCTCAGTTCAAGGTCAACTCAAAGGTTGGTGGAACAATCTAAAAGGGTAGTAATTATATGTCAAATCTGGTTTTGGGTGGATCTTCACTTTACAATGACTGGACTGCAGCAGAGTGATTTACAAGGTGTCGAGAACCCAACTCCCATCAAGACTCATCTGGAAATTATCCACTATTGACCTCAAAATTCTTTGGCCCATTTGCCTTCAGATTTTGCACAGGCTGACTCGAGGTCTCTGGCTCTGGTATATACGTATATGGAGTATATGGAGTACAGGAATGTGCTGTGGGGCGCTTGGTATCCCATCACAGTGGTATGATAGAAGTAGATATGGGGAACATGGAGTTATGTCACAGGACACCAAACATACTGTACCCAATGCAGATAAGGCAGCTGCATAAGTACGTATCCATTAGCAGTGACTTGCTGCTGTATGACTGAACCAGGGTACTTTACTATCCAAAACTAGGCCTGCAACAGACATGGGACATCGGATTTCAAAACTATTGTTATGACCGTGGGAAGCTCATTGTGTAGGCAGAGCAGGGTTACCCCACTGCAAAACTGGCTTAGTTATAGTCTCAGGGTCAAATAATGAGCCTGTATGTGATAACAAATTGTCCTCTATACATGTGTATACCATGTTGTCCGTGCGATTATAAAATACCTGGTTTAATTCTCAATCATTACTTAAATCTGTAGTCAACTTCAAAGGAGGCTAGAATGGGTTTGATAGGGTGTCTGGAATGCAATGTTTTACATGAAGCACCCAAGTACAGGTCCCAGTGTACAGTGCGTTAAGGTGTGAAGGACTTCACACAGCTGTACAGAATGTGACTAAGCAGAGCTATGCTGGTACTGTGAGTGATCTCCTTTCTGTGAATGTGCATGCACATACACATCAGTGCACGATATCTGGCCATACTCTGGCCTGTAGCCGTCATTTAACGGCCCAGGCCAATTAACGTCTTGAACTGTTGGGCCCTGTAGAGAGAAGAAAACAAAAGGAGCAAAAGTTGCTAGTTTAATAGTTTCTTGACGAGGAAACGCCAACAACAGAGCATTACTAAACAGGGATTAAAGTGGAAAAAATTCACTATTGAAGTTGGCCTTCATTTTTTACTAAATCGCCAAGAGCATTAGAATTTCAAGGAATGATATGAATATTTTGAACATAATATCCTGTTAATCTATCTTAACCTACCCAACAGTTTCTTTTTCAGATGGATTTGGACAAAGGCAGAACAGGATGCCTACTTAAGACTTGCAGATCATAGTTGTTCGCCAATATGACCAATATATTAGAGGGGAGATGATCTACTTCACCCAGGATTAGTTTACTGGTGGATCTTTTTTGTTCGATGGAAACCATTATATTTAAAAGGTGATAGAGCATTGAGGTAACACCAGATGTAATAAATGGGTTTTATTATAAATGCCAAACGAAGTTGTTGCCACCATCTAGTGTAGATAAAAAACAACCTTTACTCTGAAACAGGTTTTAAATACCAGCGCCAGCTGACGTTTGAACTCAGGTAGTGTACCTTCAGGTAGGCCATAGTGAGCAGAGGCAGCAGGGTGAAGGGCACCAGGTAGAGCAGGGCAGGCTGAGCTGCGCGGTGGATCCTGGAGGCCACAGTAGCAGTCAGCAGCCCTGAAGACAGTCACACATAGTCAATAACATGTTAAAGTCAACCATAAAAGATTGAAAAAGGAGCAGATGTGCAACTTGAGATTCAAAGTTGATTTGCAATCACTAAGATTATGCTTATACACTTTCAGTTCAGAAGCACCGTGCTCCTTGGGAAATCCACGGCTTGCTTGCTTACCCACAAAGTATCCGACGAGAGTGCAGTGGAAATAGGAGACGCGCTGCATGCGTCCGGGCACGTTACCGGTCCCTGGGACTTCTCCAGCTGCCTGCTTCTTATAGTTGTCATAGCGCAGCACAAAGCATAATAGCAGCCCCGGCATCACAATGTCTCCTATTCCCAGCATTGAGAAGTGACTGCCTGTGGAACTGCATGGATGAGGAAAAAGGTAGGAGTACGTTTGTAATGCTAAAATGCACAGAGACTAGAAACATCACTAGTACGTTAGTTGCACAATGCAAGAACCCAGAATCCCCATGTTTATCTATTGTGTAGAATGATCTAACAACTTGAAGAATGATTTTTTTAGGTTACTAATTTACTTCTTCCTGTAACACAACTTTAGGTTCTGACCAAGGTGTCCAAAAATGAGAAAAAAGTGTTATATTAGCAGAAACCAGGCCAGACTGAGTGGGGTGGAAGAGGAAGCTCAGGTTTCAGAGCTCATATGAACTGCAAAGGTTGATCAATAGAACTTGAGTGGATAAATTTTTCCAGATGAATGTGTAAAGATCACTTCGCTACTCACACCCCTATGGTTCCACCAGCCTTACCTGGGGAAGACCAGCTTGCCGGGTAAAGAGAGGCGGGGAACATCGCGGCCCATCCCTGGCCCCAAGTGAAGCTTCCTGGACAGAACATCTATGGGGTTTTCAGCAGGTTGGGTGGCGACCTTAACCATCACATTACTGTTGAAAATGTAGGCTGAGAAGAACACCTGGAGGGAAATGCAAGGAGGCAATTTAGCTAGTTACCTAGAGTATTCCATGCACTCTGGCTAGTTAACGGACAGATCAGAAATAGTGTGTAGAGGATTTTGTTGAGCAATCAAAAAAATGATGTCCTAATAGTATGGAAATGTCACTTATCACTGGCAGTCCAACTTAAGAACTTAGTCCGTGTCAATGAACCTTTCTGTATTGCACACAAACACGTGCACACACGCACATGGTGCGGGGACAAATAGATTAATGTAGAAACTGTGATGAGATATATACTGTATATATATTTATTTTTCAAGCTTTTGGGAGATGATTTATTGCAATAATAAATAATGATCCTGTACCGATAGGTTTTGGGAGTGTAAGGTTTCTTGAAGATGCTGATATTATTCATCTTCATTCCTCTTTCTAAGAACCAAAGGCAGCAACTGTCCTATCAAATTGCTAATTATTATGTTAGTAGTATTCAGTGGTTTACGTGTAGTATTGTATATGATGTTTGGATAAAAGCGTCTGCTAAATGCCATGTATGATTGAAAAATACATACTGCAGTCTATCAAACTGAATCAAATCAAATAATCTATTTCCATTCTCTCACTCACCAAGTCAGCCAACAACACCCACATATTAAAGTGATAATCCACGAGTTAACGTTATAACAAAGACGCTCAATGTCGTCTGTGGCTAATAAACTATAAATAAACCTACCAGTTCAAAAGAAAGACACATCTGCGTCTCCCTCAGTCCCTTCTCATCTATGAGTTTTTAATCTTGAAAAGGCAATGCCGATGTTCATTCTAGTTTTGGCTTGAGGTCACTTTCCTTTTTAGCACGCTTGCCTTCCTCTGTATGATCAATCTGGATCTTTTTACTTGGATTCTCTGTTGATGAAGTTAAGAGTTTCTCTAGGTACCGGTCTATTCGTTGTCTGTTCAGCCATGGTGGCTTTCGCTGCTCATGCTAACTACACAGTTCTTACTCGGTTTATTCCAAACAAACCGCCGTTGCTGCTGCCAGAAATACTAAACGCATCACTTCCTGTGCACCAGAGGATTTTTACCAGGAAAGAGGTACCCGCTCAGGTGTTTAAAAAAATCTAATGTAAAAGCTTTCATGAACTGGATATAGGTTGAATAATTATTGTATGGTATCAACTGGCAATAAGAGAGCAGCAAAATGGACATTTATTTATATGAGACAGTTTAATTGTAGTGTGTGCTGTGTGCTGATAACTGGCAGTGGCTTGTGTGTCAGCTGCATCACAGGTGGAAGCATATCTTACCCAGAACACATCGTAAATGAGCAGACCTGACAGCAGCAGGCAAGACACCTTCAGACTGGGAAGCCGCACAAAGGCTATCATGGCTACACACAAGCCCATGGCTAGAGCTGAGGAGAGAACAACATAGGGAGTTCAAACACGTGATCCACATGTGTCACAATAAGCAGAGCAAGGCATTCAGTGATAGCGAACAACATAAATGACCAAGGTAAGCAACCTAGGTGAAGTACACTGACATGAACACACAAACACACTGACAGGCATGAAGGGAAAAGTTGTTCCTTTTTAAACTATGGGCTTTAACCCAGTATGGGGTTCCAGCAAACTTTTACTAACATTTTAGCAGTAAAGACCTAAAATGAATTCAAGCTATATGCGGATTGAAGAACGTTGAGCTTTTGTGCCTGTGCAGCTCGAGTCGGGGCTATAATCTGCGTCGAAAGCAGTTTCACTCAGAGGATTTCACCGCAGCACATTACACAAGAGAAGCCACAACTGGCAACCCGAGTGGAAAAGTTGAATTCATGTTTGAAACTACCACCTAAGGTCTACACGTGAAAGTTCATTTGACTAATGTAGCTTGGTCAAATATTTAAAACCTTTCAGATTTGATCATGGCTGGCACAACAGCAGCTTCCTTTAGAAAGAGAGGGTGCGAGGAGGATGACCAATCAGAGCAGCAGGACAGGTGAAAAGAAAAAAGTGGACAGTGTTTAATAGGAAAATCATATAATGTAGCTTAATATCACATCATAAGAAATATATATTTATGCAAAGCCACGATTCTCACCACTAACAACATTTTCTGTGTTTCATAACAGCGTATTAATTAGTTTAGGGTTAGTTTTGTATGAAAGTAAATTTTTGGATGAAAGATGCCCCCCCGTCCTTCTTCTTTCTAATTTAAGTAGATTTAAACAACAAATGTTGGAAATGGTGAGAGAATTCAAGCTTGGTTCATGCTTCCTGTGCGGCTAGATACGTGGGAGCGGCAGACCGAGTTCCTTGGCCATGTGGCTAAAACCTCCAGTGCTTTAGTGGCACTGCAGGAACATCTTGCACTTCACATCCCCCAACAACAAGGAAGAACCCCACCACAATCGGCCAGTAGTTACGGTTCCCATCTGTTCAGCCAATCCTGCGGCGCCGTCCACGTTTCAAATTTCAGGTGGTGCACGACCTCGCGCTCGCCTCCAATGCATCCAGTCGTTTTGGCCACATCATTTTGACCACGCACACTCCGTCACGTCAGTTTCTGCGTGAAGCATGAACCGTGCTGAAGACTGGCTACTGACAATAGACCTTCCCCTGCTCTCCGTTAACTCTCTCTTTCCACTTGTCTCCTCCTATCACTCTTCTCTCCTCTGCTTCCCATTAAATCCATTACTGTATTAGGGAAGGCTGGGGGAGTTGACATGTTACTTTATTCCCCAAAAATATTTTTGTCAATATTGTGCAGTCCTCCTTTAAATACCAATTTCACAACGTAAAAGTGAGTGACGCACCGTCCATGAGTAGCCAGTGTCCAGTCAGCACCCAGATGAGCACCAACAACAGAGAGAGGGAGAAGGACAGGAGCTCCGCCAGAGTGAAGCGCCCACAGCAGCCAAAGGAAATCCTGTAATGAGACACATGGCAGAGGTGTATTGTCTAAATCACCAGTAAAAACAACCCTGAATGATAATTTGATTTGAATGAATGAGAATCGCACCAAGTACAATGGGCACAAAAGGAATTTAACCTGCTTAAATGGTGCTGATGCATTAGAAGACACAATACAGGACTGATACACAAGGTGCAGGACAAAGCAGACCAGACATACTGTGTGACAGACTAACTATTAACATATAAATATACATTCAAGGCATTTTCCCCAGTGTAGAAGCACTGGCATAATCACAGATGTGCAAAGAACAACTAGGTCGATATACAAGGTGCATAAATGCAAAATAAAAAACTAAATAGGCTGTATAGCTTATATTCATGTCCATGTGCAGATTAGCAGGGTTCAGTCAGTCTGATAGTCCAGGAATTATGAAAAATTGTTCCTCACAAGAAATTGATCATGCTCATCAAGCCAGAAAGTAAAACAGTGTTTTATTTATGCAAAGAGTGTATGATGTACATGGTGAGGCAACAGACAAACATTCACCGCAGACCTTAGTCAACACTCATAAAATAAAACAACCAAAACACTACAGACACAAGAGATAAATGGGGTAGGGATATCACTGGTGGAGTCCTATGGGTGTGGGTATAAATGTTTACTGCAAAGATAGGACCGAGGGGCTCTAAATCTGCAACCAGAAAGGAGGTGCTGAAATTGGTTATTGAGTGGGTGGGATATGTTGGGATATGCCAGTGTTTGTTAACTGTGTACAACAATAGGCAACGTTGTATCTTTAATATCTCATTGATGAGACCGAGGATGCAAGGCAATGAATGTGCAACTTCTGTAGAGGGAAGGGAAGCTTATTTGCATATGCTGTGAAATCATTATTGAGATTTGGCTATTTTTGTTGCATAATTGACCAGACTGATCATGCACTTAAATGTTGATTCACATAGCTCTATGCAGATAACAACAGGGAGCAGGATGAGGAAGAGATAGACAGGATTAAAATAAAGAAAGAACATCCACGTTTTCCTTACTTGTTCTGCGGGGAGCAGGGTCTGGTCACATACTGGCACATCGGCAACAAGAGGAATGCAAATGCAATTGTTGCAAGAACTGAGGATAAGGAACAAAGCAGAGCAGTGAGACCAAACGCTTATTACACCTAGACGGGTTGGTTCAGTTGTTCAATCCAGAAAATAGGATTTCCGCAGTCTGACCATTTCACAAATAAACAATTAAATAAACAAAATATGTCCTTCCTACTTGCCTATACACCAAGGGGTGTGAAATTGTTTCAGTTACATTGTAGTGTTATGTTTAAAAAGGGCAGATACCTGCAGTGCAGATGGTAAAGACCACCTGTACTGAGTCAAAGAAGAAGAACATGACTAGCAGAGACACAGAAGCTCCTATGGGCAAGAATAGGGCCTGTGTGGAGTCTATGGTCTGAATACCTGCAAAAGAACACAAACATACACCCATCAAAGTGACAAAGCATTAAAAATACACACATCAAATATAAATATGTATGCCTTTATCAGACTAGATACAAGCAAAACAGGTAACCAGTTCATACAGAATTCATGATCCATGACGACAAAATATTTTGTCTGTATACCTCCTGCCTTACCATATATGTAACACTCACTGTTGTTTGAGTTGCCGTTATTGAAGGACCCTGTTGTCAAAGGGTTACCATCTTTATCCTTCTCCTGGTTCTCACAATCCATGTTTAATGATCTGCATGAGGACAGAAGGAGGGAGAGCAGGGTTAGAGGGTGTGTTGCACTCAGGCATCAATAATCACAAAATAAAGTAAGCAGCAAAAAAGCATGTAGATTGTTGATGAGCTGAGGAGTTGTATACTACGCATGGGAATTTCAACTAATTTAATTGCCAATTAATTCACATTTATTTAACCAACTAATTGACTATAACATATACAAATTTAGAGTACTTGCTCTTATTGTGTATGTCAAAAACCACACAACCCCTCTACCAACCCAGTAAGATTAATACAAATAAAAGAAAATCTTAAATTTGTGTTTACATTGATGACTCAAAAATCCAGTGTTCAGCTGTGCCAATTTGGTGTTGAAGTTTAATCAATATAATCAACATTTATTTCTTGTCAACTAGTAAAGCACCCTTTAATCACTCCCTTCCCTTATGTATATGTTATAGTAAATGTGGGAAAATTGTACATTTACCAACTCCATGGTAAATGTGCACCGTTTCCAGCAGTAAACGTACACAATCCCCGAGGTAAATCTGGTAAATGTATACATTTCCAGGTTAATGTGCGTGGAAAATGTTTGTCACAGTAGCGAAAAATGGCAACCGCAGACCCCGCCTTAGTGTTTGGACCCTCAGGTGGAGAACATTAGCTTTGGACAGTGCAAACAATGCACAATAATCATTTTACAGATATGCAAAAACAGGGCACTCAAGGACTGTGAGAGAGCCTTGCATTTTCCACTTACATTAACTAGGAAATGTACACATTTACCAGACTTACATTGGGGAATGTGCATATTTACAAACTGTGTGGTATCATAACATACACACGAACAAAATATATTTTATTTAGGCAAGGGTTCTTAAGTTCCTGCAGCCTGGGACCCAAATTGAGAAAATGTAGCCTGACCCTAGAACCCAAGCTTTTAAAAACATACCAGCACTTTTTTTGAAATGTGGGGCGCCACAAGCGACAGGCCTGTGACCCAATTTGAAACCCAACCTAAGGTTTAAGAAATGCTGCTTTAGGCTATAGGTCTTCATTATATGTCAAACAAGATATGCTTTGCAATAGTCATTGTTGTCCAATATCCTTTTATCAGTTGATGTGATTATTTGGGCAGCGCTGATGACACTCACCTGAAGCTGCCATAGACGATGAGAAGGATGGATATGAGGAAGGTGGACACCTGGCTGGAGTCAACTAGGGAGTACGCCCTACAGGGGACAGGGAAAGAGAATTATAAACAATAGACTCTTACATTATATTGAACTTCGATTTAATATAAAGATTCATATAACTGCAAACTAAATATTTTTCCTACATATCCAGAAAATGTATACCCAGTTTCCATAATTGTCATCATACTGACATCACACTGATGAATTGTGACAACTTGTCATGTTTAAGCCTTTCTGCTAAAATACATTACAAATGATCTGTACCCAAAACATCCAAGGACAGAACAGCTGGAATGTGAAGTAGGCCGTAAAGACACACATTACTTTCTGAAAAGACTCCAAGGAGACACAGGAAACTTGTAAATGTCCTAGAAGCTCTCAATGAGCACTGACAAACAGGAAGAATTGCAGACCAACTGCAGCAGATGTACTGGAACTTAATGCAGTTAACATTCTAACCATCATTAATCTGCTACCTCCTCCTTTCTTCTGGCTTGTCTGGCAACTCTTACGGAGTACAAGTTGCACTGAAATGTCTATTAGTTGTCTCTCTGACTAGTACTCTTGCATCTTTTGAGACTATTAACATCAGAAATCATCAAGACGTATTTTTGTATTTTATGGCCATGACTTATTAAAAGGTCTCGATTGGTGTGTGCATGCCGCACACAGTGAGTGAAACATTTATTGGTTGGGCGGTATCCTCATTTGATGTGATCCGTGATCTGTCAGATAAAATGACATTTTAATAATTATTGAAAGTTTGGTAAACATTTGTGGTTTTTGAAGCACAGAAAAAAACCAAACCAGACACAACAGATAATACCTTGGTTTGCAGGAGACAAAAAAATATTTCCTAGGGTGGTGAAGCTATTAGAGCTTGGTTGTCAAGTTAGAAACTAGAAACAAATGTCCAGTGTAGCCTATCAGGCTACTTAAAATAGAGCCCTTAACATGACATAGCAATGGCTGTGTATAGCATTTAATCAAGCAAAATAATATATCTTAAACAATAATGATTTAATTAATTAATTTCTTGATCATGTTTCCATTGGTCCCACATAACTACTATATAGTCTGTCTCACAGGCCTGAATATGACAGATGCATGGCTACATAGTGCTTAGATTTAGCCCTCTAGAGACTGTTCTCTAGCCTCTTTGCTCCCACTGCACACCCGACACCTTTTCTTTGATGCAAGTTCATCAGTCTTTGGAATCAAGTTTTACATTGTGGCCACTTTCACAATGGAGACAGTATGTCAGGTCAGACCTGAGATTTGCTAGTCATGATTGAAATGAAAGGGACAGTATTCTGGCACCCTCAACACATGACCTGCAAACCTGGTTTATGAAAAGTAAAGATGGTTTTCCTGTTGGACTTTTCCCTTTTCACATATCCCAAACTAGAAGGGCAACAGTTAATATGTGGGGTTGAACAAATGTCATGGCAAATGTATAACAGTAAGGGGCTGACTTGATTTGGAGGAGTTAAATCCTGTCCAGCACCCACCTAAGAGAAGTTGATTTTAAGGGCCTTGGGGAGATTTGTGACCGATATTGTGGTGTGTGGTAAGAGTGGGAAGTGTGGTAAGACTGGGGGAACCACTCTGGCATTTTGAAACTATAGTCGGTTTTAGAAATTAAAATAAATGTATGTGGAAGAGAACAGAATTTTTTCCTTCCAGATAGCCCACTCCCACATAGAAATGTCATAATAGCTCCTGTGACTAGTTGTTTTGTTGACTATGTAAAATAATATCTTCCATAGTAAAAATCAGGATTTTTCTGGACACACACTCTTTTCAGCCGTTTGTTTTTTTGAGGTGTTGATTGCATATTTCAAACTTTAGCCTACTTTGTGCATTTGCATACTGCTCTGCACATCTATGCTAGTCTTATTTATCTTGAGCACACAACTTCCTATCACCTTAGAATAAGCTACTGAATGTTCAAGTAGTTTGTAATTAGGGATGGGTGCAAATCCTCTATTACCCAAAATGGATGTGTAAATCGACTTCTGATGGACAATGCACAATATGTACTTCTTATGAACTTAAAAATACACTGCTTAAAAGGTCTCTTTTTGAAATAATTATGGCTAATGATTTTGATGATGTGTGTGATGCTGTCAGTTGGGTAGAAACTGACTGATTTGTATGACAGTGTCATTGAGACTGTTTAAGACTACTAGGCTGCAGAGAAAAATGAGACAGAACTTTACTGAAAGGAGCCGTGTATCCCACCCAAGAAACATCCACACAAATGGAGGCAGAGAAACAAGAAGCATTTCCGGAGACTCAATGTCCTTACCAAACAGTACCTTGCCTTTCCTGCTACTAGGGCTGTGCGATATGGACAAAATCTTCTATCACGATAATTTCATATGACTATATATACTATATATATCACGATATAGTGTTCAGAGTCTTGCGGGGAGTTTCTTTCCGTGTCACGCTCCTCCGTGTTTGTATGTTTTTCCAGTCCACGTGTAGAGAACGTAAAGCGGGGTCGGGAATTATGTAAAATACTGACGTAAAGCAGGTCTGCTGCTTTTTTTGGCCAACAATAGCGATATAAACGAGGAAAATATCTACGATACATTTTTCTATCGTCCCACGATATATATCGTCATATCGAGCAGCCCTAGCACCGAGTGTTATTTCTCTCTACCTCAAAGTATTTCCTTCATGCCGTGTCAGATTTTGCATTGCCCTTTTCTCTGTATCAAACTACTGGTAGCCTTCATAAGCCAACGATGAGTTTGACGTGGCAATACAAATATCTCTCCCCCTTCATGCCATTGCAAACCATTACTTTTTCTCTTCATGTAACTACTGTAGCCTTTGTTTTATTGTCAAACACAATAAAAACACAATTATCTTATATATTATACTGAAATGGAAGATAAACATTAAGGTGTGCACAAGCTTATTTCCATATCATTTATTTTGGTGAGTAACACCCACAATGGATTTGAAAAGGTTTTCTCAATGTTGATTCCTGCTTAACAATCTAATCCTTATCAGTCCTTTTCTTATGTAGATTACCTTTATTGCACCCCGGAAATACTAAGTCTGTAACAGAATTAGCTACTAATACAAATGAGAAAGAACAAGAAAAATGTACAGCACATACCACGTTTTATTATGTTGCTCACAATACCCACAACAAAACTGTACACACATCAAAACGGTACTCTCTGTATGCAGGTGGCTGTGCTTTGTGATGTGAGTTGTGAGATTAGGGGGAGCAGAGTGTGCTCAGTTAGCCGAACGGAACTCTGTGGAACGGGAGCAGTTACTTAAGTGCATAGCGACAGAGGACAAACTAGACTCTTTATTGAAGTGTAGCCACACTTCAATCTCTTCTTTCTAACGTTGCCACGCTGCCATTCACTTCAGCTCCTGTGACGCAGAGAACTGAACACACTCTGCTCCCCCAAGACCACTAGGGCTCACAGTCACTCACACACAGCAGACCAAGGAAAGAGCAAGTGAAACAATTCAAAAGTGATTTAGAACTGCAAATGTTGTTGCATTTTCTTTTTTTAAAGAGAAGGAAAAAATTGGGAATTGATCATGAGTATCGATGAGGCAAATGTGCTTTTGATCTAGTTCCCAACCCGGTACAGTAGGGTTGTGATTAGTTTGTTTCTTTCAAATTTGATTAGGCTATTGGTGTAATTTAGGATCATATGACTTGCTCACTTTGCTATGTTCCAAGACATTGGTGTGACTATGTATAAAAAGCCTCCCTATTCAAGGCTCTGCAATCCACATCACAATATTGTCACATTTACCTTGATAAGAATACATTTAACTATAATTTGTTTATTTTTGGTACCTTGGTGAACAAATACTGCATTCTCCATTAGTGTCATGGCCCTCTGTCAACTTCTGGAATAATCAGGATAACCACATGTCCACATCATTCACCAATGTCAAGAAGAAAAGATCCACTCTACTATATTGCTACACAGGTAGGTTTGCTGTCTTTCAGTATCTAAGTAGTCTGTTAGCCAAAAAGATTTGTTATCATTGCCCAAACGTAATAAATACCAATCCTGTTGTCGCATAGATTAGCCACCGCAGTTACAAACACACATTGTGATATGAACACTAGGTGAGCGAGCATCACTCGGTATGACGTGAAAGGGTGCTCTTTAGTTAGCAATGGGCTACCTTAATAAATCCCATAACTGTTTGAGCTGCTTTGCTAGCACAATGTAGTTGTAACTAGATTATTTAAAAACATTTGTCATGCAGATTGGCCACTGCATGTGCAAAACTATGCGACTAACAAGGGGCGAGTGAGAATCACTCAATATGAGGTGAGAAAATGCAGTTTGACTGACTGGTCGACTGACTGAACTGAATTTGGCCCCTTAAGAACATATCTTGTGCTGTGGGAAAAATAATTCAAGTCTATTCCAACTCCAGTATTCAGTTTGCATTATGAAGGTTTCACTTCACCTTTTCTGTGTACATATTTGTCTTCTTTTTGCAGTCTACAAAGGGGGGGAACAAGTGGCGAGTCATCTTTGCTACTGTGATGTTAAACACTACCGCTAAGGGACTGATGGGGTCGCCAAAGTCATCAAGTTTCAAATTCTACTAGTAGCAGCTTTAAATTAAAGGAACACATGCACTGGACTACACTGGTGGAATGCACTTAACTAACATACGTGGAAAATTAGGTCGTAGACAGAGCCGTAGAGTTAGTTTCAGTAAATCTTCGGTACACCACCCAGCCCTAATTCAAAATACTACCCATGGCTTTTGTTGCATGCCATTCCTTCTTTATCCCCACGTTTTATGTATTTCTCCATTGTATACTGTCAAATATAGCAAACATGCCATTAAAAAAGTTTGACATCCCAGCCTAGGCCTACAGTAAGTAATCTGCAGACCTTATTGAAATTATTCAGTGTGGAGTGAGACTGCAAAAATGTGACCTCTTGGCCTACATTCTCCTAGACTATATGTAAATGTTATTGCAGTGCAAGTCCACTGCTCAGGGTTGCCGTTTAGAGTATCCCAGTTTTTTAAAAGTTTTTTTCAACCAACTGCTTTAAAGATTGAGGTTAGACATGGGTCAAATCACAATAACATAAATCATACAAAATAAGAACTGTCTTGAGGAGGGATGTGCTTCCCGAGTTGGACTGTAAAAATCATACTCAGTATTTTGTCTTTAGTCTGTTAATCAATCAAACAAACTGATTCTGCCAGGCTTTCTGATGACAGAGGTTATAACATCAGCACATCTTTCTAGCTAATCAATCCTCAATTTCAACCTAAAGTGAGCAACAACAAAAATCTAGACATTTAAGTGTGTATTCAGGCTTCTAGTTTGCAGACGTTGCTTTTAAACACCAAATTGCTCCCATATCAATGATCTGGGGCCTTGACATAGCCTAGACCTTACTTGCGACCTTATAATGCAGGCCTTTTTCTGGGGCAAAGACAAGGCTGGCATTGTGAAGTGCTGTCTTTAGTTGAAAAGTGCAGATTTGACCCCTCGTCCTGACCTGTCTTTCGTCTAGCTCTCCGGCCATGGGTGTGGAATGCGGTCTGGGGTTAAGAGGATCCGCTGCCCAAATAACAGTTTATCTTCGTCATCACTGCTCAACTTGCCTGCTGCCATTAAAGCTGCACTTAGTCTGCATTTTAGCTTCCCAAATTACACAACAAAGTGTTAAGAGGCACACAATGCCTCTAATACTACAATCTATTAGCTAGTGTTCCCCACTGGTTGGCAGTTTACCTCTATTCAACCTATTCAAGTAATGACAGTCTTGATATTGTTTTTCAGTTATGCGTGTATATCTAATTAGGATATCATGTGGCTATTACATTTTATTTAGTGAGCTCAGTGCCATCTTTTGAAGGAAATAATCGTACTCAATAAACTATAAGCTGATGAGGACTAACTTGTTACTGCAACATTAGCAGTCGATTATACTCCCATTTGATTATTCAGATAACATTCAATTTAACCTGGACACCCACTGACTCAGACCTGTTTGTGACACAGGTTGATTCAGTTGGATAATTAATAAAAAGGGATATTCGTATGTGTGGAATAGCCAGCAAAAATCTGTCTTTTTCTGCTGGCATGCAGTCATGTTTCAGTTCTGACCATCACTGGGCTAGCTTTTGCTGGTCTGCATTACTAGTTTTGTTCCAGGTACTGAGAGAGAAACAGCCTGAGCATAAAAAGATTTAGCTCTTTCGATCGCTTTTCATTCTGGTGCACCTCTGACACAGGAATTCACAGGTCTCATTGTGGTGCTGAGGATAAAAAGCGAGAATCTCCTGTCATTCATTCATTCAGTAAAACAGGAATAACTAGAGGGTGTCTAAGAGGGGAGGGGTAACATGTAGTTCACTGCTGAAACAAGACACCAGGACAACGATTCATCTCCTAGCAGTGGCCCGGTCATGTGTGTCCAATACAGGCCTGTTCCTAATGACTGAAAAGCAGACTCGGCAGACATCATCTTTACAGATATATCAAAATACAATGGGGCAGTGTATCCTTGACCCAACAGATCTAGGTCATAATAAACAGTCTAAAAAACATACACAATCTTTCTAAATATGGGACACCATTCATGCAGGTGTCTCTCCTTTGCAGGTCCTAACTTAATAAACAGTTTTACTGTCTAAAAGACAGTTTGGCTTAGGCCTACATTTGGTGAAGCAAAAGGTGCTAAAAACAGTATTTCCAAAAGTGATTGCGTTCTTCTTCCTAGACACTAATGATGTCACTGACTCATTGTCAACAGAGCAAGCAGATAGACGGCTAGTTTGATCTAGCATAGACCTAATTCATATTCTAGCATCGAACCAGTTCCTCTGAATTCTGCACACAGAAGCCTGTAGAACATGGGTGAGATAGATGAATGGAACATTTAAAAAGAAAATACAATCCCGGACTGTTGAGGGCTGGATGGCAGCCCAAAGCGCCATAAGACGTCCTTGTTCACTGACAGACTAGGTTCTCAATAACACAATTCCAATACCGTCCTCCATCAAGCCAATTGCATGCATGACTTGACCACTAAGGGCTGGGTCACCAGGCGACAATGAAGACTTGGTTTTTCAAATGTTGCCCCTGTCAGGAGTGGCTGGTTCAGTGGCCAAAAATCACTCGGGTCTGTCCTGATACACACATGCATACCTCAAAACTGATGGACTTGTGGACCCCTAGCATATGGTTAATAGCAATTTATTTATTTCACTTGTTTAATTATTTACTCCAACCTAGAGTAGCCAATGTGTGGAGTTGCCAAAGTGTCTCCAATTGAGAATTATGATTTATTTGACTCCCAATCATGGATGTGATGGGCTACATCCTCTAGGAACAAGCACCTAATTTGTGATAAGCTGCAACCTCTCTGGCTCTATGAAACCAACTACACCTTCCCTGTATTGCCCTTTAGATGCGTCACATGTAGGCTTGTGTTTGAGGCAGAAATTAGCAAATATATTTTAATGTTCCCTGGTTAGCTGTCAGAGCTTTATACATTTGTCCAGAAAAAATACAAACATAATAGGGGTTTCACAGATAATATAGTCCCGCTTATCAGTGCAACTTTGGGATCAATAGATAGACAATAAAAAAAAAGAGAGCCAACAAGGAAAAGGGCAGGGGCATAAATGACATCCAATCAACACCTCTGCCCAGAGTCTGAAAAGCCATCACCAGGGCTCGAAATCGCGACCGTTTTGGTCGCATATGCTCCCGAAATGTAGTCTGTGCGACCTCAAAATATAATTGGGAGCATCTGCGCAAGTGTAAATAATTGTTCTGGGGTGACTTTTCTTCTGTTTTTTTCTTCTTCACTTGAACGCCCCTTTCTCTGTGCATTCGCTAGTATGCCTGGTGACAGTGACCATTCTAACCAATCAAATGTGAATTTGAGGTTCTTACCTTTAATGCTGATTCTAGATCGGTTGAGATTAGCCTTCAATCACTCCCTTTCGCGGCTAGCTAGCCTTAGCGAAAGCTAAAAAGAGTAAGTGAACGATTAATTTAATTAATTTTAATTTTTATCCTTTATCCTTTATTGTCACACACATGCACAGAGCACCGCACACACTTAGTGAAATTATTCTCTGCATTTAACCCATCACGG
Organism: Acanthochaenus luetkenii; assembly: GCA_900312575.1. Lineage (NCBI taxonomy): Eukaryota > Metazoa > Chordata > Actinopteri > Beryciformes > Stephanoberycidae > Acanthochaenus > Acanthochaenus luetkenii. Next base: position 357 of record OMOT01043006.1, on the reverse strand, counting down.
ATCCCCCCCGGATACACACAAGTAATTGCACAACACACACATGCTAGGGGGGCCCGGAGCAGAGGGCTGCCATTATGGCGCCCGGGGAGCAGGTGTCTTTTGGGGTTAGGTGTCTTGCTCAAGGACACTACGACAGATTTATCCCCGGGAGGAGCTGGACTCGAACCGCCGACCTTGCGGTTGCGGGACGGGAGCTCTACCTCCTGAGCTACTGCCGCCCCCTAATTACGGCATATTTTAGTAACGTTAGTGATGTAGTCGCTGTGGCAGCTGAAACAGTTGATGGTGATGTGGCTTCACCAGCAGAGAAGAAGGTGAACAGTTTTCAGAGAGCGGCTGAAGGACTTTGAATGTCTT
>OMOT01043004.1:0-12687 GCA_900312575.1 Acanthochaenus luetkenii | reverse complement strand
TCTCTCAGGCTAAACTCAGTGGAGAGCTGCTAAGCAGTTAGAAGCCTTTTGCTCCATTCCACGAGAATCACCTAAACAAGTAAAGTGCGAGTGAGGGGGGGAGACATTGAATTCAGAAATATAAAATAAATACTAATCTTTCCACATCATAAACACAATCTGCCCAGGAAGCTACTTGAATAATGACCATGTTTGCTTACTTATGACCACAATAGGTGGATCAGAAGGATTTCCGGGTGTTGTCATTGTGGCATTGTCACTGAAATATAGAAGAAACGTTCTCCCATGCTGATGGAGTCCCAGTCTTTCGACGGAACTTGTTTTGTAGCTAAGTAACAAAAAGACATTCCTCTGTGTTATAAAATATGTTTTGACAAATGTGCATCCGGTATCCTCGTCAGTTTATTAACTAAACGTGATGGTGGGCCTTTCGGTCAGAATGATTTTTCCTTTTTCATTACAGTCTTCTGTATGTGGCTTGGTTCAATTAATGTTAGTGCATAAGTAATATGTTGTGGAACAAATTTAATACGCCCAGAGCTGAAGTTAATTTATTTTCTGAACAGAGAGTGATACAAGGCCACTCATTACATTTTAATACACGACCACTCATTACATTTTAATACAAGACCACTCATGTCATTTGGGCGAATTGAGTGTTTGTTTCACTGCATTAATAGCCTTGTTTTGAATCAATTTGACAAAGCCAACAAAGGCATAATTGAATGAAGGGCAAATTCAGCTGCAAAATATTCGGTTATAACGTCACTTACAGTGATCTAAGTGGTCAAATGTTATTCCAGAAGTGAAGAGACTGGTTCCCTTTTCTCTTGTATGTGACTCATATGAGAATCTTTTGAGCAGAAATGATATAGAAGAGCAATAATGTCCAGCACTAATTTAATACCTTATTACCATAAGCCTGGCGCAATGCATGCATAATAAATTGTTGTATCTTTTACACGGCTCAGGCATATGGTTGGAAGACCGGATTCTCTTCAAGCTGCACCAAATTTGCATGATAGGATGTGAGAGTTGGAAGGATTTGGAGATTATATGAAACACAGCTTCCATTTCCAGTTCATTGTACATAAGAGAGGTATCACATTCGCACAGATGGCAAGGAATCTGGAAATGAGCAGCAAGTGTGAATCATAAAACGACGAAATCTGTTTGTTTGTTATTTCTCTTTGTTGTTGTTGTTGTGGTCTCTATTTCCTGTTTCTAAATAGGCTACAGCTTTCAACAGCTCAGATAGAGTCGATCAATGTTGTTAGTAGTCTTTAGGCCACGCGGTCACAGTCTCACAATGTGTTTCCATGGGAGGTTCTAGAGAGGCTGTCAGGACGATCACGATGTCTATTATGATTAGATCAGTCCAGGGGTCAATCCAGGGAACATATTACTGCACGGTTGACTGGCATCACCCAGACAGTCAACAACCATCCAACTGCACCCTGACACTTTGTAACTGGGGGCTATAAATATGCAATGTATAAGAAGCGATAGCTCTACAAATAGATAGATGTGTTGTGAACTGCCTTTTGTGGTTTATTTGAATGGTTTTGATGCAAAATGCTGTGTATCTAATTAGATGTGTTTGTATTCCTACCCGATATTCTTCACTCACTATTTCAAAGGTGCACAACTGTATCCTCTATAATGTTACATCTTTTGTTGATGTGTTTGCTTTCCTGCCATTGATCATTTTACTTGACTATTAGGTGTCCAGCTTTTAAAACAATGGATACTTCCTTTTGGAACAAAACTCTCCACTGTGTTTGCCACTCATCATGGTAATTCCATTCAAATGACAATTTTATTGCAACAATACTAGAATACAATGGGCTATTTTTATCACGTCAAATAATGGGAGCAAATTGACTCGCAGACACTGCACTGGATATTATCATTAGACTCTTTAGCACATTTGAATTGCCCCAGGTTCTGTTTTCATCCACACAAAAATAAAAAAAATAAGACACCCCCGAACATGAAACACAACCTCTATCCCTCCTGCTGTCAGTTTGAGTCTGGTTGTTCCTGATGTCTGACTCAGTATCCGACCACAAATACCAGTGGCCAGGTAACGTTTATTAGTAGTGAAGTCAGGCACGGGGGAGTAGCTCTGTTAATCGGCAGTGTTTTCTCCACCTGACACCCAACGCGTCTCGTTCCGCTGTGAAAGGTCAAGCACACAGCGGAGGAACTAGCTGGGTTTCAATTTTGTTTGTTTTCCAGCCATCAGCCATCCGTATCCAACAGTCCACCATCGTGTCCACTGTGCTGACAGTAGAGTAGGGAGAGGTGTAACTACAGTCATTGACTAACTTCAGTTTCTATAAAAATGTAGTAGATCCAGTTTGAAGTCATGCAACATGCAATACTGCGAATCACGTCTAGCACATATTCAGTCCGATTATTGCATCACGCTTGAACATCTAAATGTTAAAAACTTCAAAATTCAAGACTTGTTTTCTCCAGCTTTTCATATTGCTAGGAAACATGAAACTCTCCGTGTGCAGAGCAGCTGAGTGCGTCTCCTTCCTTGTCCGTGTGTCATTTTGTTTCACGTCATTTAATTGTGTACTTCAAGGCCAATCTAAAGCAGAAAGCCTTCTAAAATTAGCTTGCCGATGAGTCATCTGTGAAACCGTCCCATAAAGGTTATATGATTCTCAACAGCAGTAACTGCAATCAAGCCCCGTTGAATGTGACTTCAACCACAGAGACCAACGTGGTGTCGTGTTCGTTCACGTGCATTTGGACAGAGCATGTTGGGCCTAAACCTCATCTGGTTCTGTGAATGGAATCGGATGTCTCAGGTATTTTAGTGACCATTGTTTAAATATCGAATGTTTTTGTGTCAGTGAATTGTTGTATTCTTCAACTGCTGTCATTATCATTTACAATATATATTAAATTTGACCATATACATGTTGTTTGTGTTTGATGATGGAATTGTTCCAACAGATGGAAAACTGTGACTTCCGTAACCCGCTGTAACTCAAAACACAGGCCTATTTTATTTGAGTGTTGTACAAATGGTACCAACATCTTACGTTTCACTGCTGCACACTGTCAATCAGTTGTATCAAGAGCTCTGCCAGTCAATTTGAGGATGAAAATATGTCTCCAATATCCAATATGTCTTTTGCTGTTGGGGCTCTACTTTTGTTTATGATATGGATTTGGACTTTCACCTTGTCCTCCTCCTATCTGCTTCCACAATAAAGAGAGGCAAAACAGCTCTCCTCTTGAGTTTAGATCATCTGGGAATAAAACATTTTAGAATGTGAATTTGTATATACTTATGACTGTGTGTGTGTGGGTGTGTCTATGCGTATGTCTATTTATTTTATTTTTCTGCTCTTTTGTGGTTTTATTTTTCTTGCATTTTTATTATTGTCTTGTTTTGTTCTTTGCATTTCTATGCTTGTCTTTTATAGCCAATTCTGCACAGCAATTTGGTACAAACTTGCTTTGTTTTTAAAGTGCCATATAAATCAGCTTTGAAGTTGAACAACGTAATTCAACTCACACTGACATCAAACATGTCCTCTCACAGCACAACATAAGCATTAACAAGGCAGGATTTGCTCAAACTATGCAACTCTTTAGTGCATCAAGACTTTCGTTGCACTTTAACACGACTTAACGCCTTTTAGAAACGGACACCTTTCGAGCCACAAAACTATGCACATACTGGTGCGAGCTCACAATATCTGTGTTTTCATCACTGCTCCTTGCCTTGAATTTTATTGTCACTAAAAGTGATATTCTTGCATCATAGGCCAGTGGAAAAAGAGGCTCTGGCTGCATGAAGGTAATTCACATGTATTATTCATCTCTGCCTCTTCCATTTATACCGACAGGCGTCTGGAGTTGTATACAATGAAAAAGCCCCTGTACACAGTCTTAAAGGGGAAAGATTGAGAGGATGAGACGTTGCTTACTGCACTCTTATTCTCTTATTCCATGTTTGGGGTTTTCATTCTCATGCTGTTGCTGTTGGCAGTGGTGGCGCTTATACAGATGATGATGATGATGATGATGGTGGTGGTGGTGTTGCTGTATATTTATGTCTGGACAGGACAGGTTTCATCCTTTTGACATTCAAAGGGATTAGTTAAATTTCACGATGCAGATTATATTGTTGTATTCCATTATTTTATTAAAATTAGGACTCTGCAGGGGTCACACTGTAGGGATGAATAACAAGGTAAGGTGATATATTCTGCTGAAACTAGCAAACACATTAATCAACAAGGGAAGTGTTTTATGTAAAGGTTTGCCATTATCATCCTTGCTGCCATTTGAAAAGCCGATATCCTCTAGGCTGTATGTAACATGACATGATGTGAATTGCATTATTCACTATTAGAGTTTTGAGAGGAAACACTGCAGAACACGTCCACTCTTCTTCGTGGATTTACAGAGAGAAGGTTGAATGCAGTGTTGCTCCATGATCTCTAAGCCTGTCATGGAGAAAGTCATTTTTCTACAGCACCATTGCTTTCAGATGTGGTCAAACGGCACGGAAAAGAAAAAAAGAACATAGGTTTTCTGAAAATGAAGTGTTTTGAGAGAAATGAGTTGTGGAGGGAGAGTCCCTTCTTGGAGACAAGTAATATAAACTCACAGAGAGAGAGCAGTGTGGGAGACAAGAACCAGTTTCATAAAGTTTGAAGTTTCCATCAGCAGAGACCACCAAATGCAGAGCTGGCAAACTGCCAGTCAGATAGTATGTGCAGATATACATTATACATAGTATACAAGGCAACCTTCTTTTTTTTTTAAACAAAGCGTAGCACTGGTGCACTGTACCCAAATCTCTAATCTGATCACACTGGAACGTTTCAGTCATGAAGAAATCATATAAATTCTGATGTGAAGTAATGAAATTACATATTCCAATGGCCCTTAAATGGTATTACATTTAAATAAATGTTTTTGTGTATTTTGATCACATAAATGCTTATTCTTATAAGGGTTTCACTTTGAGAACAATATGATGAACAGAATGCTGGGCATATTCAAGCCTTAAAGAGCAGCCTCTTAAGTAATAATGAGAGTGACAAAAGCGGCGCATTTAAGTGAAAACGCTGATTAATTATGTATGATTAGAAGGCTCTTAAAAGCTTTGGGGAGAGGAGTAGAAAAGACTACATCAACAGAACGTGAAGTCCAGAATGGCTGGATAGATACCAGACATGCAATTGTAAATGAACCTTAAGCATCCAGGTGACTGCAGAATGATGAGAGATATGTCTTCTGCATGGCTGGACACCGGCTGACCTTTTGTGTACAGGTCATGTCACACTTTGTACTATGGCCCCGTTCACTGTCTCCAGACCCAGAGTATGTCTCGGAAATCTTTATGTCAATGTTGTGGTTATTTTCTTATCTTGGGAATATCTAATTTATATAAATCAACTCTTGTCCTCCGTGCAAACCCCCAAAATTAAAACAACTGTCATTTTAAGATGTTAGTGATGACGAGATTGCGATGCATACAGAAATCCAGCAAAGGCACCTGTGTTCATCCTAAATTGATGTTTTATTTGACTTTTTCAAAATAATCTATTTTCTTTTGTTGATATGAAACTATTGAAGCGGTACCATGTAAGGACAGCAGATGATAACATGTTTACCTAATGTATTCTTGAAAGCTACATGTATGTTTTGTAGGAGAACTGAGTAGGGGTCATTTGGTAATATCATTTGAACTGGAAATACATTCAGACCTGCAGACATGCCACAGATTCCAGATAACCTCTGCAGATATATCTTGCTCTCCTTCCTGTTTCTTCCCACATTCCTATTTCCCCTCTGCTCTCACTCTCCCTTCTTTTTCCTCTCTTCCTCCCTGTCACTGGCATCATGCATGTTTTCACCTCTGAAGTGATTGTACCTGATTTATATGACAGGCCTTTAACCCTGCGTGTGCTTGTCCATCAGCATCAGGCAGAAAACACCCAAGGGCATGTGTGAGCAGGACCAAATCTGTCTCTCTGTCATTCAGTGGCTGTAACCTCCAACTAGAATGCACTCTAACAAATCACATTTATTCCTGCCCTGTTTGGAGTTGTGAGTCAATCACACAAGGTGAAAAGCACTGTGGGTTGTATACAATATAGTATCCAATATAGTATACTTCTACTTGCGACGCACTTGTTGAATTGTTTGTTTTATTACAAGATAAAACTATATCTATCAAGGCAAATCATGGAAATAGCAAGCAATCTCAGCATGCAATGACTGGCAATTTGAACAAACCCAGACTGCACGGATACAATTCTCAACTTTTGAAAAGGCCTACAAAAACTGTTCTCCTATTTGCAGAGAATGTGAGTTGAGAATATGAAACAGAGTGTGCTTGTATGCCTGAAAACACCATCCATCCATCTTCAACCGCTTATCCGAAGTCGCGGTTGCGGAGGTATCAGCTCCAGCCTGAAAACACAAATGTCTAAAATATTAAAAACCAAGACTACAGCAAGGAGACAAAACAATACTGAACCTCTTCTCCACCTGCAGTCAGTACATGACTACAGCACTTAATAGATGCATGTGGAAGTGGCCCCACTTACTGGCTATAGATAGTAGTACAGGGTGGAATGGGTGGAGAGATGAGCTGGTGCACTACTCAAATAAAATACATTAAAATGCACTGTCACGTCACAATTACACAGGTATAAAGATGAGTGAAATTCCGTGCAAGACTCCGCAACAATGTAGTGTTAACAATATACACACACACACAACACAATATAATCTAATATATTGTAAGAGCAGCATCAGTAGATGCATAATATATGAGATAAGAAATGTACAAGATAAAAATACAAGAATCCAATATACAAATGTACAAGATAAGTACAATAATCCCAAATGTGCAACTGTATGCAGGAAATGTCTCTGATATGATGAGTAGAAGTGCAGATGCAATCAATAAAACAAATTACAAAAAAATACTCACTGCCTTCACACATTCATGGCTGAGATGATGGATGTCAGCAGATCGTCAAGAGCTCAAGGCCCATCTCTGATTTGAGGGGAGACGATGTAGATGTAGATTTACTATAGATGTTAGAGATAATAACGTGTGTTTACATGTAAAAACAACACGTTTGTTGCTCACCCTGTTAGATATGAATCTTAGAATCACGACCATTGAGACCTGTGAGGGTCTCAGGAAGCCTTGCCGCCCCTGACTCGATGCTCTTCTCTGGCTTTCGCTAGAAGTATCCTTGAAGGCAGCAGATTTCACAACTAGGGTCAAATGCAAGACGTATTTGTATGTATTTATTCATGAAATTGGTTTAATTCCAATGATAATGTTGAATTTGTTTTACAGGATCAGTCAAAACACACACAAAAAACATCATTATGTATTTATTTTTAATATCCATATATATATCCATATATATATATATATAATGTTTCTGCGCGGACATTTTATTTTCAAGTGTCCGCAGCCTCAGCGCTCAAAATAATAGTGCGCTCGCTGCGTGGTCACGTGACTCATCTGTTTATAGACATCCGGAAAAACATGGAGGACGCCACTGGCAGTAATCCTCAATCTCTCGGTTTCACAGAGAAATTAAAATCGTGGCTCTCTTGGTCATGGACGTACATATGCTTCATTTGGCTCGGCATGCTGCTGATCATGGTGTACGTCCTGTGGAGCCCCTTGAAACTGCAGGAAACGCTTGCCTCAGGTGAATAAATGCCATGGCTAGCTAGCTATTGTTAGCCGGCTGGCTAGCGTTAACGTTAGCTGGCGGCTAGCGGGAGCTAATGTTAGGTTTGACAGTTGCTTTGCTGGGGTCAGTCTAGGCGCAACCGCGAGGCGACGTACTGGTTAGGGTTCGAACCTGTGTAACAAAGCAACATTCTGTAGCCAGCAGGTAGCAAGGTAGCTAACTGTTAACACGGTTTTAGTCTTAACATGCTAACATTACCGTCCATATAGTGAAGACTCGGTAGAGGATTGTCGTCTTAGCCAAGGCTAGCAATTTGTCTCTGTGTTCACGATATACATCAGGTGCAGGTCTACCCACGACCAACACCCATTGTTCCTCTATTGGCATGACAGACATGTATGGCAGTTGTATTGCGTCGTCACTACACTGCAGGACACATGCCACTGGTATTGATGACACCTGTCACATTATCATCCTCTCTTTTTGTTCTTTCAGCATCTGTGTTCTTGAACACACTGACTCCTAAATTCTACGTGGCTCTCACCGGGACCTCCTCGCTCATCTCCGGCCTCATCCTTGTGAGTTGTCACCTCAGTTGCTCCTCTCTCTCATTGTAGAAGCACTGGTTGCTTGGGTTTTTCGTTTTCTTGGCCAAATATGTCCTCTAATTGGGGGAAGTAGTATTCGCCACACCGCCGGTTCATAAACGCAACTTGCAATAACCACCTCTTTGTTGCAGATATTTGAATGGTGGTATTTTCGTAAGTATGGGACGTCGTTCATTGAGCAAGTGTCAGTGAGCCACCTGCGTCCTCTCCTGGGCGGGGTGGAGAGCAGCTCAACAACCGGTCTGTTCTCGTCAGTTAACGGAGAGACGGAGCCTAGACCCAGTGTTTCAGGTACAGATTTACAGACAGGCATTTGCTTGGTCCAAACTCACGTTGACGCATACAAAAGGCCTGTGTATTTTAGAAATAGAGTGGAGTCGTTTTTCCAGTCGGCGTTGAAATGTGGGAAATGGTTTGTAGCCAAACTAGTGTGCCATTGTCTCAGTTAATAGTATTGTTGGTTTTGTTTCATGTTGGCAGATCTGTCTGAACGTAATAATAATAACAATTCCTCTTTGTAGAGTGTAAGGTCTGGAGGAACCCTTTGAATCTGTTCAGAGGAGCAGAATACAGCAGGTATGTGTGCCAGTAGAGGTATGAGTCAGATCACAATCAGAATTTGTTGTAATGGCCAAGTATATTTGCACATACAAGGAATTGTTCTTGGTATAGTTGCTCACATAGACACATCTAAGGTTAAAAAAAAGTAAGTATAATACAGTAATATAAATATATTAAAAGAGGAATAAAATGCTTAGCCAATTAAAATGTACAATTGTAGGACTGCAGGGCAGATGGTCTCATGTGACACAGGTTTGCTGCATAACTTTTTAGACCGTTTTCTTGGCTGCTTCATACAGAGTTGTAAAGGTGTGATGCATACACATGCTATTTTCACGCTGCTCCACAGGTACACCTGGGTGACTGGCAAGGAGCCCTTAACATACTATGATATGAACTTGTCTGCTCAAGACCATCAGACCTTCTTCACGGGAGACACTCAGCAGCTAAGGCCAGAGGATGCTGGTGAGTTCTAATGATATACACACCAAATACCCTGTATAGCAAAAAAAGTGGCGACAGTCGTATTTTGATCTTCGGGAAGAAAACAATGCCTAGCCAGCGATGTGATATTTCTTTGTTCTTTATATTCCACAGTTTCACGTTTTTTTTAAACAAATCACTGAAAGCCTATTTCCTTGTGAGAGATTTTCCTGGTTCTTTGTGAACGGTCACGTCAAATTGCTTTTTGTTTTGTTTTGCTGAACGTTTCACTTGGGCATATTGGATTAAATATCTCAATGCTGAAATGTTACGTCTATAATAAGGCTGTGTTCATTGTCTTATTGCAGTGATGCAGAAGGCCTGGAGAGAGAGAAATCCTCAAGCCAGGATCAGAGCAGCTTACCAAGCCATAGAAATGAACCATGAGTGAGTTCTGTGTCAATAATTATATTCTTACATAGTTCACGTTATGTATTATCTCTTAAAGTATCTTTAAATGTACTGCTGCTCAGGTATGGTTATGCAAAGTTGACAACAGTTGCTACGTTTACATGCCCACAATAATGCGACTATAGCCAATGCTGCGCTTAAGGCAATAATCTGATTAAGCCATTTACATTATTGCGTAAACTGACCACTCCCCACAGAAGCACTGTAAAGAAGTTAATGTACATGTCGTGTCAAGCTGGGCACATGCGCAACTTGGACACAGCTCAAGAAATTGGACTAAGGCTTATACATATCCAGCGATTATGCTTACTTCGATGAAGAGCATTATAACATTATAATCCAAAATGTTATGTGCATGTAAATGTGCCTATTGTGTTGTTGTGTATCGCATCTCATTATGTTTTCCCTTTTCAAAGCAAGGCTTTGGATGGTTGAAAACTTGACCCAGTGTGCCTTACATTTGTGTGTGTGTGCAGATGTGCTGCAGCCTATGTGCTTCTAGCAGAAGAGGAAGCCACTACTATCGCAGAGGCTGAACGCCTCTTCAAACAAGCGTTGAGGATCGGTAAGAGTGGCTTGAAATATAGGCACTGACCCATGGTAAACCTTGAGGCAAAGTTGTGGGTAAAAAGCTGAAAAATAGAATATTGTAGGCTATATTTGAGGCCTATCTGTAATGTTGACATTGGACATTTCTGTGGTCTAAAAAGTCTTTGTTTATTAAATGTCTCATATTTTCTGTTTGCCATCCATAGCTGGAAAAGATATCAACCTACTGGTGTACATTAAACGCCGACTGGCTATGTGTGCACGCAAGTTGGGACGGATTAAAGAAGCGGTGAAAATGATGAGGGATGTGAGTGTCTTCGTGTCCAAAACTCAACCATTACCATGTAGCTTCTCATAGTGCTTGCTGGTACAATGTGCTACCTAGAAAAAACTGTGTATGATTTTCCTTTTTGAAAAGCCTAGTACTGGTAATGTTTCTGGTGGTGTGGCTTCTACACATGGATGCAGAATTGAGGCTCTGAACTTATAACAACTATATGGAATGAAGCCAACACTTTTTGAATACGTTGATGAGCTCTAGTCAAGTTTGTGATATACTTTATTATATCTGTTGGTCTTTGTTTTATTATCATCTCTTTACAGTTAATGAAGGAGTTCCCATTGTTGGGAATGTTAAATATACATGAAAACCTCTTAGAAGCTCTTCTAGAGCTTCAGGCATATGCTGATGTCCAAGCCGTCCTTGCCAAATATGATGGTAAGGCTGCCATCTTCCATATTTCCAATGTCACCATCCTATTGTCACACAGGAATTAACTCAATGCCATTGAAAACAGCCCTGAAAACGTATTACTTTTTTTCACATTACCCCAATTTCTACTGTCTTTGTAGACATCAGCTTGCCAAAATCAGCCACTATATGCTACACATCTGCTCTGCTGAAAGCACGGGCTGTATCAGATAAGTATGTTTCCTTGTGGTTGATATTGTTGCAAATATCTATGAGCATTGAACCTTGTGTACCATTCAATATCTATTGGGTAATTAAACCTTAAACCTAATAACCTGTGTAATCTGTATGTCTGCAGCAACAGCAGCATGTAACATTCTGTGTGAGCAGCAGTGTGTCATGTGAACCTTATGTGTGTGCGTGTTGTCGCAGGTTCTCTCCAGAGGCAGCTTCAAGGCGGGGGCTGAGCACAGCAGAGATGAATGCTGTGGAGGCCATACACAGAGCTGTGGAGTTCAACCCTCACGTGCCAAAGGTCAGCCAGCCAGCAACGCCCCCTTTACACCTGGCATTAACCGGCTTCTCTTATTATTATGTCTACACCTGACATTAGAATACGACACACGTCACTACCTCTGATGACATTTGCGTACTTTCAAATTGACCTAAAACACCATGTCTCGATTGTTGAGTGTCTTGACAATTCATGTTTTACAATTATGTCACATACCTGAGCTGCCTGCCTTTTGATTTGCACGCACCTTATTTCTATTTACGTAGTTGCTTAATGTGGATTGGAGACACATTGCGTTTATACTTTTATGTTAATGTGGCCAGATGAGTCTCTGACCACCTCAGGACAGATCATCAGTATTTACACCTGGATTTTTATACATGTTTGCCTAATCCAATGACAATCCAATCAGCCAGGGTGCATGTTAATGCCATGTGTAAAGGAGGTCACAGACAGGCAATCAGACATTCAAAGATGAGTAATGGCGGCTGTAACAGTTACAGTGTAACTAATGGGGCAACTTTCAGATAGAGAAGCCTCCACACCAGACATATTGTCTCTTACCAGCAGGTGTCAGTGTAGGTCCTCATAGATCCATTTTATCATGCCTACAGTGTTAGCTTAGTTGTTTAGCTGAAATTATATTCAGAAACTCATCCTAGTTTGATCATATAGTACATTTGCCCATTCTTTCTGTACATTAATGAGTGTGGGGATTTAGTTCATGAAATGTTTCCAATTAAAGGGAATACTTTATCTGATTGGCTTATTTGTGCTAATCATCTATCTAGTGGTAATGTCACAGGAGGTAATGCAGTATTTCTTAAAATGTGGTTTTGGACTCAAAATGAATCATGGGCCTGTTTCTGTATGTATCCTTTCTCTGTACTAGTATGTTGTAATAAGCCTGGGTCCCAAGGTGAGACAGAATATTTCATTTGGGTTCCAAGAAAAATACCACAGATTTGTTACAGTGCTGCATTGTAGAACACAGCTTTAGATACGGCTGGGCCAGGGGACACATGGGATTATAACTCCAACCTGGATATCTCTCTGGCCCTGCACATCAATTCCCACAGGGATTAGTTTTAGATGACACGCGCACACACACACACACACACACACTCCTACACACCTAGTTGCAGCAGAGTTTTGTTTCCA
>OMOT01042999.1:0-10221 GCA_900312575.1 Acanthochaenus luetkenii | reverse complement strand
TCACTCTCTTTGCTTGCTTTCTTGAAAAAATCTTGTTGCCTCAGTAGACATGTTTTAAGTTTGGCGACCCGGTCCTCTCGCTCATCTCCCAGGTATTTTGCATACTCCTCAGCATGTCTAGTTGAGTAATGACGTCTGATGTTATACTCCTTGTGCACCGCAATTTTATCCGTGCATATTAGACACGTTGGGATGTCCCTGTGCTCAACAAAAAAATATTCTGTCTCCCACTTCTCCTGAAATTGTCTGTGCTCATCGCCAACCTTTCTCTTCACGGCAGGTTTTGAAAAAGACATGACTGGGGCTGGGTGACAAAAAACATATAGCACTGGGTGACGGGATATATTTTCCCTCCACTCGGTGACAGTCCCGAAACATGTTACATTGCTAATTCGTGTTGTCACGAGCCTGAGCTATGGTAGCCCACAAGTGTTAAAAAAGATAAAACGCCCAGATGCATGTGAGAAAAAACGTGCGGGCCGCACTAACACCAATTTTATTTCAGGCAGGGGGCCACAAAATATCGTTCTGGGGGCCGCAATTGGCCCCCGGGCCGCAAGTCTGAGACCCCTGCTCTAAGACAAAAGAGATGCTTATCGACTTTCACCGAAACCCTCCTGTCATGCCTCTGTCTTTTGTCAATGGCATAGCTGTGGAGACAGTAAGCAAATATAGGTACTTTGGCACCATCCTGGACCACCAAATACCTTTTGATGCCAAGACTGACTCCATCTGCACAAAGGCCAATCAGTTTTTCTTCAGAAAGTTGAGGGGTTTTAACGTTGACATATGACAAAATGTTTCATTCAAAGTACAGTACAAGTTCACTGTGGGTCATCCTTTATTTGAAGAGCAACTTAAAGACTAATCCATACACAGCCATCATTAACACATAGACAATACAAAATAAATATACACCATCACTTTGTTCTTCATCACCAAATTAATATTAAATATGTACAGCACATCATTCCCAGTTCATTGCAGGTGTCTCAAAATAGTTTGTGGAAATAAAAAGATAAATAATATAAACAGAAGCACACAAACAAAATATTTAGAAAATTATTTTTAAAAATTCAGTTACAAAATATTTGCACAAAAGATCCCAGTATTTCAAATAAATAATAAGATATATAAAACAATTCATAGTTGATATCTTAAAATATTTCCTCCTTGTTCAACAATGCAGAGGAAATTATTCCCTTCTCTTGGTTGCCATTTAAAAACATCTCAAGTAGCATTTATTTAAATAAAAAGGTCAATAAATAGATAATGAATAATAGGCCAAAATAAAAACAATAGAGCAGACATGAATAAATAAGATATTAATAAACCAACATTTTCAAAGGACTCAAACAGTTACACAGCAATAGTAAGAATGAATCTACAAACTAGTCCTGGAAGTGCAACATCACTATGCTCATAGATACTATCAACATTACTCAGTGGAGATTGGATATGTTCACTAACTAAGGGAATCTGGTCAGCTTGGGCTATAGAGTCAGTATACTGCAGTCTAACTTTGTTCTGTATCCTTGTAATAAGTGGTGACTTGCTCTGTATACCATAAGATACCCTCGCTTACATCAACACAGTTTTATTCCAGTGTGCTAGCACACACAGTTTACATCCATACTCTAGTCTGTTTACGTCCATACCTTCATAAAGCAACATGCAAACAGGAAACAAATGCAGAGAACAGATGACACATTTGCCTCCAAATGATAATAATTAATCACATATCTAAAGGGTTTGGAAAGAAAGGGATGAATATTGGTGGCCCTCCTTGTACCCACCGCAATGCCCTGCCTCCTGTCCTCCTTCGTCCCGTCCAGTGGTGGGACTTCACACCTCGATGCCCTTCACTGCCTGGTTGATCGACTCGAGCAGGGCCCGGTTCTCAGGGTTCTGGTAGCAGTCTTTATTGGTGAACATATGGGTCAGGGTTTCCACGTAGCTGTCGAAGTTCTGTTCCGACACTGGCTCCTGCTGAACACAACATGGACACATTCTTATTGAAGACTGGTCCGTGTGTGGCTGCTATCATTATGCATATAGCTTTACATTAGGGCTTCCAAACCTCATTCAGCAAGTAGCTCTATACCGAGGTTGGGAAATTCCTGCAGCCCAACATTTAAAACACAACAAAACTGTGCAAGATGTTAGAGTTGGCATGTAGACAGAGCGACTCATGAGCTGCTCATTGACAACTGTGTTTATGTGCACACATGCATTTGTGTCTGTGTGTAACTGTGTATGTAGGCCTAATTTATCTGGTATAGACATACTTGCCAATATTGAGAGTCCAGAAATAAGGAGATTTTTAAAACCCGAAGTCGGGGTGTGGGAGTCCCCCAGAAATGTTTAAGATTGAGACACATAATTTCCTGCATTCTGGTAACTTGAAAATATCAATACAAATATAGCACAGATCTTCCTCTTCCTGGCATGGCCATGATGCTGCGCTGCTTCTGATGCACTGCCATCGGCTTCTTACTGCTTATCTGTTCAGGTCAATTAATTGTTCCACCACAAATTAAACTTGCAGGCGTATTTGTTTTTCTTTTAACTCTCCATTTCTGTTTTACTGTATATGCACGTTTGGCCCCAAAGACCACTGATATAATAACGTAAGCATAGCGACAACATGTTGGTTCCCCCCTTGTAATCAAATGTCTTCATGCATCAAAATGTAAATGTCAACGTATTTCCACATTCTCACTCTGAACTACTCTATGCAACTGGACCTCTGCCACTTCTGCCACACTATCTGGTGTTATTCACATTATCCCCAGTAGGTGGAGTTATTATACTGCTGCATTGCCTACTGGTTCAGTTCTTCTTTCTGGTCAAGTCATCTCTCTTTTTTCTAGCCTGGTCGTTGTATTATTTGACTACACCCAATTCTTCAGTGGACCTCCATGATGGTGTCAGCTGTGGTTGCTAGGAGATTTGTGACGCAACTGCAAAACCTGTATACTCACCATGGTGGGCAGGCGGATGTTGGCCAGGCTGCGGATCAGGGCCTGGCTCAGGCCAGACAGCTCCAGGAACAAGGACTCATTCCTCTCCTCGATCTGCTTGTTCTCCTCCTCCATGCTCTTCAAATTATTCTCCATGGAAGAGATCTGGAGTCCAGACACACACAAAATGAAGCAGCCAGACAAACAAGCTTGGCAATATAACAGTAGATAGACCAGCATATAGAGAGGAGAATAGGACATCAACAGACCTCAACTTATCAATGCCTTTACGTTTGAAAATGAACAACAATGAACCTCAGTCAACATTCAGCGACAATAAAAAGCTTGTCAATGACTGGTCCTCAGGCAGCAAGAAACCAGCCAACAAACAACCAAGAGTTGGTAAAATGAGACCCATTTAGTTAATCACAGCTCGGCTAGTAACTCCAGACTACAAGCAGCAGTTCAACTAACCTGGGTGTGCAGGCTCATCATATTGGCCTCCATCTCTGAGTTGGACTCATTCAGCTCATTGATCTCCTTGTTGAGCTGCTTGATGTCCTCATCGTTGTCCAGAACTGAACAAGAGCCACCAGCTAGTTAACAGACATGATCAACCCTCCCTCCCCCAGCTTCAAGTCCCAATAGGAACTTCATTCATTTCATACGAGAGATATGGCGAACATACTTGCCAATTCACAGATTCCTATTTACACTACAAACTAACGTATGATGTATTCATTACACATTTAACCAGCAAAGTTAATCTCTCAGTGAATGATCCCTATTGAAGCAGCTGTATGGTTTAGTCAAGGGGTTCTCAAACATTTTAATGTCACAGACCCCCAAATGGACACACATTAGACCACAGACCCCCATTTAATCAGATGTAGTCCCATCCATATGGGAAGAGCTTAGCTGTTGATTTAGTAATTAATTGTAGAGCGGTCTACAGTGAAACCTAGGATTACAATAGTCATTCTTATACATTCTCTAATTGGGATAATTTCCGGTGAATTTAATTATGGTGAAATTAAACTGTTCCTCATTTTATGTCCATCCTAGTCTCTTACCATCACTGGCCCTGAACTTCGCAGTGATGTACTCATCTCCAGGGAACTTGGCTCTCTTCTTGTTGGCCGAGGCTCTGGGACAACCTGAGAGACTGATGAGAGAAGGTGATGAGGAAGAGGAGGGCAGGCTAGCAGTCCAGCCTCTTACAAGCTACTTTTACTAAAACACACTCTGTTGCAACTCTGACTCGAGCTTTAAACTGGCATGAGCACTTATGTAGGACCATCACATAACATCTGCCATCGCTGACGTTTATGTGAATTAGGCCCATGAAGTAGAAAACTACTCACAATGTACACTTCCAACTGTATACAAGTTTGGTTTTCTGTCAATAAGAAAATTGTGTACACACAAAAATCGGAGAGAACGATTTATAAGCTAGATTAGTGTACTTTAAAGTGCACCTTTTAAACAATAGTAAAGGATACACCCTTGACTGGATTGTTGCATGTTGACAGTGTATCCTGTTTGCTGGATAAGCTCCTATTCCATTATGAGGAGGAACCCGGATACACTGATATCAGCTGAACATGCAGGCATGGCTACACCTTATCTAACTGGTTTCCAGCTGGTTTTTATATAACACTTTCTATGGTAATATTTAGTCATACATACAAGGACAGTCATGATCATGGTATAAAGACACCTACAAACAGCCGATAACCTGAATAAGAGCGTAAGCAGAATCTGAACTATTACCCAATACCAGTGGTGCAGTGGTAAATTAAACATTCGGGAAAACTATGACCTCCAGTCGATGATAATCACAAGGCAAACAGCCACCAATATAAACTGAAATTCTTAAAAGACCATATGCTCAAAGTTTGACGTACACTATGAATTTTGTATCATAAAGATTAACGTCAGCCTAAAAAAGGTGGTAAACATCATCCTGCAAAAGAAATGGTGGGTAAACCTGAGTTTAGGGTGGTTTTACTCTCCACTAACGTTTCATCCCTGTCCAGAATACTTTGTGCAAGTCGTGTCGTGGAAGCTGAGGGTACCTGCGGTGTGTCAGGAAGCTGCCGTTGGCGTGGCCGGAGCCGTCACAGCCCGGCGTCGGGCAGGTCGGGCCCTCGGTCTTGAAGGACTTCCAGGAAAAGGGAGTACCGTTGAGAAGACCTTCCTTCTGCCGGCGTGCTGCCAGAGGACAGCCGTAGGCACTGCGGTGGGTGGCGTACTTCCCACTGATGTGGCCCAGGCTGTCGCAGCCCGGAACAGGACACCTATAGACAACAGGGAGACAGTAAGTGACCGGTCTGACTCCCACTGAGTGACAGGAGGATGACAGAGGGGTTAACATCAGTGTAAAGCATTACATGAGCGTCAAATGGGTGTGGCAGTGCGTGGCACTGAAATCAAAAATTGATTTTGTGGTTTCTACTGTTATAATGGAGAGCAAAGATCAAGCAAAAATCACCAGGAATCTATTTAGAAACTAAACACCCCCCCAAAAAAAATCCCATCAGGGCAGCATTCAGGACCAATGTTCCCCGTAAGCTTATAGTTTGGTGACCTATAACCTTTCTCACATTTACCAAATAATAATGTCTAGTCAGTCATCATTCAGAAATGTTGTGGATATAAGCAAATTATATTAAATGCGGGGAATCTGTGGCGAGAGCGAAGGAAGTTGGCCTCATTGCTTAAAATGTGCGATGTGTTTTATTATGTAGCGCATTATAAATATCACACTTTGACTAAAAGTAAATTCTACAATCTGTGGGAAAGTCTCGTGACATTATGTGTGTTGAAGATGCCAACCTCAACAGCTCTGAGTCTTCCTTGTCATCCTTGGTGGGGGTCGATTTGACTCCTCCCTTCTTGGCACGAGGGCATCCAGAGAGACTGGCAGACGGAAACAGAGCAGTGATTGTGATGGTGTCACTCTACGGATGCTTTGAATTATGAAAAAGACAGTCGAGCAGATAGAATAGCAGAATTCGAGCTCATACCTTCTGTGTGAAGCGTAGTTCCCAGTGATGTGGCCTGATCCATCGCAGCCTGGAGTCGGACACCTGAGGCACAGCCAGACGCTGTTTTACTTCACATGCAAAACACTCAAACAGACAAACTTCTCTCACAGTATAAGTATTGGACAAACAGCACTGGGCAACTTTGTGCACGGCGGCGGCTCCAAAGAGCGGCGAGAGCAAACCGTTTGAGTTGTGAGGACTTCCGATACCAAGAAATCCTGTGGGGTGGCGTCAGTAAACTGCCACAGCCCCGGTGGGTCTGTGATGCTAAATACCAAAGGATACCAAAGGGACGAGAGAGGAAACTAAATCTAACGTCGGTGAATCCGGCTTCCTCTGGACGGAGCGTTCACTCGCAGAACATTTCCCACCAGTGACCTTTCCCAACACCAGAATTTAATTTGGGCAAATACGGTGAATCTACAGCATCTCAAGTAGTGGGGATGGGACGCTCTTCTTGTGATTTAGGCTGACAAGGATTTTCACATAAAAATCATGCTTTGATTATCATAATTATCGTGCACTCACAATGTGCTTATAACGCCTTATGAGCAGCACTTCAGGTAAAGTGCTACCATTCAGTTGTATAACTGTGTGTGGTCCATGTTGTTAGCCTTATGGAAGCATGTCTCAGTGTACAGGACTCTTTCACTTTCGTTAGACGTCCACTAATGTCTGTGTTCTGTCTGAGAGTCTCCAACAACAACACCAACAACTCCCAGTCTGTGTATGCAGACCCATTTAGATGTACAACATTTATCAGTGTAAATCACACCTTCAAACATTGCACAAAACCATACTCTATGTGACAGTACCATAATATAACAGGGGTCCTGTGGGTCCTTAAAAAGTCTAATCTAAATTGAAGGCCTTAATAAGTATTAAACTGTCTTACTTCCAGTTGTTGCAGGTCTTATTTTTTCCACCATGTAATGACAGGTTTCTTTGTCCACTCTTAGATTAATACAGAACTGGGTTAGTAGTACAATCTGCATCCTATCCGTCCCTTAAGAATTAGTTTCCTTTTTCTTATACTATACTTATGAACTATGTTCAATCAGAAATAGGCTGGTTTTGCCAGCTTTCTTTCTTTCTTTATTTTTATTTTCATTTTTAAAAGTTATAACCAAATCCATGGTTGAAAGTGACTGTGTGTGGAAAAGGAGGGACAGAGCTGTAGCTGTAGTTACAATGCATAGTGAACAGGTTAGAGGTGAGAGACAGGAAGAAGCAGACATACTTTAGTTCAGCAGTGTGGGCAGCCATGAGCGTCCGGAGTGATTTATCAGCAAGAGGACAGCCTGACAGACTGGAAGATATGTTAGAGAAAGACAGAAAACCAGACTGAGAACAGATCTTAGTCAAGTGTGAATGAGGGAAAGAGCCAGCATCTGAACCCAAATTATGGACATTACATCCAGGATTAAAGAGCCAGGGCAGGAGAGGGCAGCACTCAAACTGGGAGTATAGGATTTGTTGTTCAGATTTCTATAAGTAGTGTAATAGATGGCATGCAACAAAAAAAAACAATGGTCAATGTATAACAATGAGACATAGTTTCAATAGGTCAGGTCTAGTTCAATAAGGCTGCGTTCACACCAAACGTGTTCTGAGCCGTTTATTTGAACTCTGGAGCGTTTATTCCTTTGGTTTGGGTCGTTTGGCGAGGTGAGAGCAATGCCATTCAAACTCGGGTGGTGCCAAAAAAACGCACTGAGATGCCTGCGGGTTTTGGTCCTCTTCCAAGAGAACTGTGGTGCAGTTCATTAAGAGTGAGAACGTAATCCGAACCAACTACAGGAAACAACCCCAAAACGCAATGGTTTATGGGTATAAGGAGACGAATGCTGACATCTAGTTGCTTGGAAAGCCTAGCATAACAAAATGAACCGAGGACAAACGGCAGTCTGGACTGATGCTGATATTCAGCTATTTCTTCACGTGTTCTTACCTGGTATGAAGACTAGAGAAAGTCAATAACAGCAAAGAGCGCACACAAGTCCATCATGCTGAGCTAAAGTTAGGCTACAGGGACAGGAATCAGATTTGTTTTGACTCCCCCTGTCACCAAAACTGTCCAATAAATGAGCTACTTGTGAGTCATGTGACTTTTGTTTACAAGCCTTGGTTCACTTGTAATTGGGCAGTGTGAACCTAAATGAACCAAATATAAAAATACAACAGTCAACTTTCCCACTGTGGGTCAGACCAAAGAAAACCAACTGTAGGTGTGATCGCACCCTAAAATAGGAAAAAGATAAAAAAACGTTGCCCATCATTTCCAATTCCAAGTGCAGGTTTTACCTTCGATGTGATGCGTAGTTGCCAGTAATGTGTCCACTACCATCACAGCCTGGGGTGGGGCATCTAGGGCAAGATACAGATTCAGAGATGAGTCCATTGCTTTTTCAACTGGTGGATTTTATTGGGTGTGATTGGCAAGCACATTTATCTTTCCTACTTTATAATGTTGGCTGGGATGTGCAGCAGAACCTCCAGATAGAACGGCAGTTGTGTGACTTTGTCAGCCTATAGTTAGGACAAACAGTGGCCTGTTGCTGTTGTTGTTTATTTGAGTCCCTCAGGTTCATAGTTCAAGACAATTTATTGGATGTATGTCTTTGTTGTATTGCTGTTCAGAGGCGGCGGCAGATAATTGTGATTGGGGGAGCTAAGGGGGTCTGGATTGTTTATAGCAGGTGCTTATGAATTTTGAAACAACAAACAATAACAAGTAATAATACTACAGACAAATTCGATTCAATGATCCCGGACTAATTGGCTACATTTGAAATACATGAATACACTTTTCAATGACCTCTCCGGGGAACCATCACCTTATCGTGGTGGAGAGGTTTGTGTGTCCCTATTAACCTGGGAGCTGTGTTGTCTGGAGCCTTGTGCTCCTGGTAAGGTCTCCCAAGGCAAATTGGTCTCAGGTGAGGGTCCAGACTAAGAATGGTTCCAAAAATGCCCCCAAAATGAGGAAGAGGTGTAGGGACCATGCCCGGAGGAAGCCCGGGGCCCCTGTCTGGTGGCCGGGTTTGCCCGAAATGGCAACGTGGGTGCCTTTCCATCCCACAGACCAGCAAGCCCAGCTCCAGAGGTCACCGCTCGCCACTGCTATAAGCGAACTAAAACTAGATACGCAGCCTCAACCCTCTGCCAGAGGAGAGGAGAGGAGAGAGCGTTGCTTGGAGTTTTGTGTTACACTATTTATGTAAATAAGGGAATCTCCTAAAAATCTAACAATATCTTTTGAACAAGTATTGAGGGACAGGTGATCATTATCCTATATATTATATACAGTCAATTATAATCCCCTATTCATTTAGTGTCGATGTAGAGCTAGATTTGTTTTCTATTTGTAATTTCCTTATTGCAAATAGCCTATTCAACTTTTGTAGGAAGAATCTTTCAGAAATTTAGAAAGAAAACAAAGTGAATTAATACACATTTTATAATGACTGACTGCATAGTGTCATGGAGAGGAAGGGAGACATGATGCTAACCAGCAGTTGGTCCAAAATTAACCAATTAGCCAAGTGCCAAATACGGGTACATTTTGGGTTTGGCGCATAAATAAATTGGGGTAACTCGCCAGCTGGCAACCGCTAGCTGCTTTTTATTTTTATGTTTTGATATGCAGAACAAAAACAAATCACAATATTTAATAGTATTTTTCCACAGATTGAAAAGAGGTAGCTGTTTATATTAAGTGACTCATATTTTACAAAACTGTTTAAATAAAATACTTAATTCACCTGATTGTTTGTATTTATTGGGCGGCACAGTGGCGCAGTGGTTAGCAATGTCGCCTCCCAGCAAGAAGGTCTTGGGTTCAAATCTCGCCTGGCCCTTTCTGTGTGGAGTTTGCATGTTCTCCCCGTGTTCGCGTGGGTTTCCTCCGGGTGCTCCGGTTTCCTCCCACAGTCAAAAAGACATGCAAATATATGTGTCTGTGTGTAGTGTGGTGCATGGTGTGATGGGCGGCAGTAGCTCAGGAGGTAGAGTTCTTGCCCCGCAACTGCAAGGTCGGCGGTTCGAGTCCAGCTCCTCCCGGGAAAAAATCTGTCGTAGTGTCCTTGAGCAAGACGCCTAACCCCGAATTGCTCCCGTTGAGCAGGTTGGTACCTTGCATGGCTGCCTCCGCCAACGGTATGACATGTAAGTCGCTTTGGATAAAAGCGTCTCCTAAATGCTATAAT
>OMOT01042987.1:0-11993 GCA_900312575.1 Acanthochaenus luetkenii | reverse complement strand
GGGGGGGGGAGGGGAGGGTGAGTTGTGTGTGTGTGTGTGTGTGTGTGTGTGTGTGTGTGTGTGTGTGTGTGTGTGTGTGTGTTTAAGGGGAATGGAGGAGTTTGGGGTCGTAATTTGAAAAGACAAATCTACACTGAGCAATATGCTTTGCCATTACATCTATTATTTACCTCACTGCTAAAAGTTCTCATACACCATTTGCACACAATGTCAAATACTTCATTTAAATATTTAAACATTACTTTGGCAAAATGTCTTGTTGAAAAACGGGACACTAATTGCATTAGCTGCACATTTTATTGTGGTTGTACTGTAGCCATTACACTTTTGCATTGTAGCTGTTATGTTTATCTACATCCAGCCTTCATATCTCAAGTCCGAACTCCTAACACAGGAGCAACAGAAATACAATAGCATCAATATGACTGTCGTGTATGACAGTAGGGAAATTGATAGTGATATTGCTTGTATCCTATAGGGGAGCAGGCACATGACAATCAATTCACAGTATGCAAGACTCCATGAAAACAGGGATATTTTAGGAACATTCCTCTGCAATGGATGTAAACATCTCACTGCTCACACTGAGGCAAGACTCCGAAAAGTCTAACAAGTTTCCTTGAATTTTTATGACGCTATTAAATAATAATAGTAATATTCAGTCCTTTCTGCCTCATGTCCACCTCAAATCCCAGATGTCTTACATTTTTCAAGAGACCTAACAGATGACTGATATTGTATCTTGCAGTTTTCATGGTTATCTAATAATTTTGTGACCATGACTTTCTTTGAAATAAAATAGATGTTTAACGCTACAAAGAGACTCTTAGTTGAAACAAATTAGAAGCAGGCCCATACCATCCGCTATACCAGAGCCCTTAATGAGCCCTTAGTTACTTGTGGAAACAAGTAAAGTGAGCTCAGCGGCATAGTAGACAAACATGGAGACATATTGATTGGCATTATGTTTGTTTTTAATGATAATATGTGCATATAATAATAAGATAATATGCATTTGTTATTGTGGTATTATCTCATGGACGTGAAGCTGGTGATGATACACAGTGTTGAACAATGTCTTGCTGAGACCTTTGTGACAGACTGGACTGAAAACATTGTTATACCAAGGAATATAACACAATGAGAGAGCAGTGGAATTGATCTAATTGGTCTGATTTTGTAAGGGTTTTCAAACATTTTAATTCTGCAGATCCTCAATGAGAAAATATTTTTGCCACAGGCCACCAAATAGATGCATTATATGTTGTGCTCTTTTGCGAGTTTCCTCCCTCAAGCCCAGGGCTTCATTGTAACTGGTGAAATTCCAAGATGGAAAAACACCCACTCACATGGAGGTGTGGCAGGAACTGCAGAATCATGCACATAACTGTATCCATTACAGTTATTCTAAAAACATATAAATAAGTTGACCTCTGTTGATGCTTCAAATTATTCAGTAAACAGAAGGAAAAAATATGTTAATGCATGTTTATTGGATAGTGCAAGTAAAGTAACCCAAAAGTAATGGAGTGTAATCAGATCACATCACTTACTTTGTGTATTCCATTGAGTTACATTACTGATTGCAAATTTACATTTTGAATGCATCCCTGCCAGGTCATCACCACCACTTTAACTCACTTCTCACATTGAAAGTGATTATGTTTTAATCATGAAAAAGAGACCAAGTGTTTCTCTTCAGTATTACACTGCCCTGGGTTTTTTATTTCTATTTGTATTAACTTGGATGGCTCCATTGCAGAAAGTTAAACAGATACAGTGCAAACTTGACGATATTCCCAGAAAGTTGCAACTTGATAGTTGAACTAAATACATCACTGTAGATACAGTTTTCCTTTGACTGACATGCATAGAGATGGCAACAAGACTAATGATTTCTTTTATTTTTTGGGGGCCCTGGCTGAGACATTACAGTCTACACTAAAACAAATTATATGGGAGGAAATTCAAATATAGACACGACTAAAACAATGTCAACCATTCTGCTTCAGTGTCAACTTTCCTTTTACTGTAATGAAGTCGGATCATGGTGTTTTATGTCCCAAAGCCATTGGCAAGCCCATTTGAGAAGCCCTTGATTTATTCTAAGGCTGTTTATCTTTTCCAGACAATCAATAGACACTATCAGGTAAACAGATATTACTGGCATGTGTCTTAACTGAATTATAGGGGTTATCTAGCTTATTGATTTGTGCCATGTGACATTTTGATCTAAATCTTCTCGGACCTGATCTTTAAACAGTGGCGTCTGTGTAAAACATTCAGTAAGGTTACCAGAAATTATATTTTCACTGAGAACAAGCAGTAAAAAGATAAACTTGTATTATTTATGTTTTACAGTGCTACAAAGTAAAGCATTACAATCTACAACGTATGCATACGTAAATGGAAACTGAGATGTAAATGGAAGCAACATTGCTTTCCAGTTCCCAGTTGCAGTGGTAGTCCAGTAGTCCAGCGGGGCCATTTGGTGGTGCCACTTTTCATCTGATGGAGCAGCTGCTTGAATGAAATTAGTGCCCAACTCCGCTGATGACTGGACACCTGATGTGCCATTATACCTCCAGTCCTTTTGACAGTTCCCTGCCCTCCACATGTACAGTACATAATAAACTGCGCCTATTTCAAGCTATGTGTTTTTTAGAGTCTAACTTTGAAACCATTATTTTTTCTTTCTTTTTTTGTATCCAAGGTGCCTGTCTCTGATGTTACAGCCTTGACAGCATCAGTCATGTGCCATGCTTTTTTTTCTTCTGGTTGCTGTCACTCCACTGATTTCTTTTTTCTTTCACTCCCGACAACAACACTTCTATTTCAGAGTTTTTCTTCTCGGGTCTATTCGCCGTGGTTTCTCCACCTTTCCACTTCCATTTGCACACGTCCCTTAAGTCAGCAGAAGAATTGAAGAATCTGAAGAATTGGTGAGCAGCTTTGAGGAGAGCAGAAAATCTTGTGAAAAATATAAGAAATAATGAATGAGCTAGTATAGCATTATATTGGATCAATTTACATTTGTTAGAAAAGAGTGGCAGCCTGAAAGCAATAAAGCTGGGGCTAGAAGTCCTCTTATAAAACGTGCATATCTGGGAAAGATAATGGGAAATAGGGCTAAATGAATTGGGAAAGTGCTGCCTCCAGATATCCCACCGCTTTCCCCTCCCTTAGCAACCACTGTCAAAGTACTTTTGGACAAGGCACTTAACTCCATACTGCTCTAGTGGAACCGGTAGGCCGATGTTATACCGGGCATATCACAGGTGTGAATGTGTGTAACTTGTGAATGTGAAGAAGTTGTGCCATCGTTGGAAAAGAGCAAAGATAAATAAAAGCTACCAAAAAATGCATGTCCTTACAGATATGGGGGAAATCTGGGGAAGCCATACTGCCTTAAATACTTTCTTATATTGTGTTGCCTGTTCCTTTAGAAGCTATGAAGCAAATGGTTTTATCTGAAAATGTAGTTCAAAGGGGAATTGGTTGTGGTAGCACATACAATCAAGGCTGCAGAGTATGGATACATTACATTTAGCAGATGCTTTTATCCAAGGCAACTTACATATCATCATATACATACTACATTATCATATACATACTACATATACTACATCATATACTATGTCATACATACATCATATACATAATACTCCTTAGTACTACTTAGGTAAGACTGTTCCAATGGCATATTTTGTGTCGAGAGGGATGTTAATACTGCAGCGATCTAGCAATATGAGCACATCCATTGGGTCGTTGGAGTGCAGTGACAATGATTGAGATATTTTCTATTCTGGGAGATCTTTTGCCTGGCAGAGAATGTGTTATTATCAAGCTGCCAATTAGATATTGTCAAGGATGCCTACCACAAATTGGAAAGAGCCCTCCAAAATGTATAACAAAGAGCCACGCTGAAAGCCAAAAGCAAGGACCGCAGAATTTGAATTGGATATTGGAGCGAGCGTGTCAGTGGTTTCCTTTTAGTTTAGTGTTGAGGTTATCGACAAAGTCATCACAGGAGGAGGGAAGAATTGGCGGGGGCAAGTCATTAATACAGTTCATGAAATGTACAGCTACTTCAGAGGTAAGATAACGTTTATTCACGACACACTCAATGTTACGATGAGTTCAGGACACTATAGCAGTAAAGAAGAAGAGAAAGCCAGATCAACAATTACATCGGTAATCAGACCGTGAGTGATGAGTCGGTGGAGAGCGTGTCCATGCTTGTGAGTCGGGTCATTTTGAATAGAATTTAAAAGTGACAGAAACTATTTTTTTGCTTTGGAGTCGGTAATAATGCCAACGTGACGACTGCAATCACCTATAATGATGATCTTGTCACACTTAGTGCTGATAACTGACAGTAACTCTGAGAAGTCATCATAGAAGGCAGGACATTGTTTTGGGGGTCTATACACACTTATAACAAGGGTTTGACTATCAAATATCATTGCCAAGAGTGATGTGTCTACATTTAAGAGCAGCATTAAATATAGCAGCAGTGCCTCCACGCCTCTTCCCCTTCCTGGTGGTGTGCAAAATAATATCAGGATGCAGAGGATTCTAAGGACAGCAGACTCAGTACTATCTGTTAAAAACGTACAATCTAGCTTTTGCTCAGATACAAGATCATTAAGAATATAGATCTTGTTGGTGAGAGTATTTATGAGACCCATATCTAAGAGTGCTACATTCATAACCCTTTATGGAAGTCATAAGGCAAGTAGGTTGAGTAGTAACATGTGCAAGGTTTTCTATTGAAACACCATTTGGGCTAAAACTTTGCCGAGGCAGCCGCGTAGTGCAAGAGACAGTGGGAATTGTTTCAGCCTCTGCAGGCACAATGGGTTCAAAGTGAAATAATCCAAAGGTTGAGCTCTTCCGTGGTGCGGCACAGACTGTACATTTATTCTCCCAGCATGAAGATACAGTAACTAGAGATAATATCCTTGGCCACATCTATGGAAAAGAGATTAGTTCCAGCAGAGATTGTATTTGAACTGCATACATTTGAATTTGTCTCGCTCATATTGAACCACTGAATTGGAAGAAATTGATTTGTTGAACAAATACATTCAAAAATATCGTTGGTAAAGCACAGTTTGAGATTGAATGCACAATATGACGATACACTGCTTTAAAATAATAGTAGCAAAGAAATGTACTGAGCAGCCCAGTACTAGTAGCTCGAACATGATTTGCAACTTGTTCACTAAGTGTGGAGAATGAGGCTTTATCATTGGCTGAGGAGATGAGAAGGCACAGAGCAGCGTGGCTTTTGGTTGGCTAAAGGTGAATGTATACTTCTGCGTCAAAACTACGCCGTAGGTATTTCCGGTGCCGGTGTAGCCCACAGAGGCTTCCGCCGTAGGGTACCTGCACCTCCCCCTAAAATGTTACTGCGCAAGACCGCAAGAACTGTGAGGAACTGAACGCAGAGGTATAATTCACCCTTAAGTGACGAGGGGGGCGGGGCCAATGTTGGCAGCCTTGGAGGTTGCAACACTCGGGGAATTAAAAGACCCTTGTCTCAGGAAACTGAATTTTAATTGGGAAAACCCCATTTGAAATTACATCTAAAAGTTACATTCAATAATAATCACGTTCAATTTCAACCCATTGCAAATCACATTTTTTTATTCATTGATTGATCAAATCCTCTTTCTTTTCTTTAATTCAGTGGTTCAATTCTAAGATAAATGATATATTTTTGGGTGGCATTTTCGTCTTATTATGATATTCAAAAGATCAAAGTAGAGACGCACAGGGAAGCCTGGGAGAGAGAGGGGGATGACAAAGGTCAAAGGTCCTGGGCCAGAATCTAAACCAGGGCGTCATGTTTACATGGTAGAAAGCAAGGAATACAGTGAGGAACAGGGAACTGTCTCAGATCCAGTCTTATGACTGCTAGCATGATAGATAGCCGGGCATCTATCACTTACTGTCTTACTGTTTACTTAACATTAATTAATTAGTTGCTAGCCAGTGAAGCTAACAAGCTAACTAACATAACTCGTAGATTTCTTAATTGACTGTATTGTTCCTTTTTTCTCTGATACAAACACTGATTGTTAAGGAAGATCAAAGATTTTGCCTTAAAGGAACAAAGAAGCTGTTTCACCACAGAGTGTTGGATTATGGCTTCAAACTGACAACACTGCCAGTCAGAATGATTGATGTAGTTTTGGCAGAAGGCAATGCATCTTTGCAGTGAGAATCAATCTACAGAAGGTACTGAGGTGGGTCTGAGTTAGTGGACAAATGAAAGAGATACAAAAAACCTGGCAACCAAATGTCAGAGAATAAAACATGCGGCTTAATCTTACTGTTACTCTTTTTCTTTCAATGTTTGAGATAAACCTTGAGACAAACATCACAACTAACAATTTAAAATTAATAAATAATTGAATAAACTCTAAAGAAAATGGAATACTGTAGTTTAAATCTTACTGTAAGTCATGAATATTGTATCTTAGAATCAAAATCTGGCACTGTACCTCGGGTTCTGTACAAAGAACAGCTGAATAGACAGCCAGCAGGAAGACATGACAGCTAAATGAGTGGAGGCAACTGTAAAGGACATAACTGGAGGATGTAATAACGTGATGTGAATGCTGATCTTACGTGAAGTGGTGACATTAATAATTGCACAAGACAACCTGCCACAGAGCGCTTACCAGCCAGTACTAGCATCAATGTATAATCACTGTTTTATTTTTTATGAAGGATTGCATGTAACCCTAACCCTAGGGCCTTTGACATGTTGACCTTTAATCATAGCGGCTCCGTCACGCCAGTCAGTGTAATTATTTACACGTTTTGATTACTGATTTTCATGTATGTATGTATACTACTTTGGAGAAAACCTTTCACGCAGTAAACTAAATGTCTAAAAGCCATAATACCTGAGAGGGTCTGTATCACTGTCATACCCATAATCACAGTAAAAACTGTCTTCTTGGTTATTATTGCTATCACAACAACAAACTAATAGGACTTTATACGTATTTTCTTGGAAAGGACCCCCAGGGCAGCACATCGAGGTTGCTAAGAGATCATTATCAAAACTCTACAGTAGACAGTAAAAATATTGTGGGCTGTTTTGAGTCTAAATTTATTGTAGGCATAATATTTTAGTTTTTGGCCAGTATGATTTCATTAGAGTATCTTGGTGCATTTTCTTAACAGCTCAAAACACGTATTGTTCACTTTACGAGGTCTTTCAAGGGGAACACCACCCCAGAATGTCAATATTTGACTCAAAATTGGGATGTCATCAGATGTAAAGTCTGGGGTTTCTCCATTGAGAATGGTTTGGGGATGACAGTAAAGGTGATGGGGAGCACCCAGGGGGATTTTATGGAGATAAGGGTGCATTTTCAGGTTCTGGGCTGACCTCATCACTACAGAGTAAAGCTCAATAGACTATAAAACTCAAAACAAACATTATGTGGGTCCACAAAATCAGTCTTCCATTCATTGTTTATGGTGCAGCTCCAGACAACACAAGTTTGGGGGCTAATTGGGTGAATACACTTCAGTAAAAGTTGGAAAAGTTGGCTGTGGCCAAACTGTGGGATTATATAACCCAACTACCATTGCAACAGTATTGCTGCTACAGATAGTAATTAGTACTGACTTTGTGAGAACCTTTTTCACGTTTATAAATATTGATCGGACTCACCTAGACAAGAGGAATTATATTTTCATTATTTAACCGAGAAGAGTTTCCCTTAAAATGCCAAAGGCAAGGCAAACTTTATTTATATAGCACATTTCACACACAGGGCAAATTCAATGCGCTTCACATAAAACACAAAAAATACATGTTGTATGTAAAATGACGTACAATATGTACGTAGAAAGAAAGAAAGAAAAACAGAATAGGTAAGTAAGGACAATAATCAAAAAGAATAATAATAACACCTGTTACACCTACTATCATTTGTCTTGTCACTACGCCCAACTCTAAACCATGGCCACAAAAGTAAAAGGCACAGAGAAAAGGGATGTTTTGAGCCTACTTTTGAAATAATTGGCAGTGGGAGCACAACTCAGGGCATCTGGAAGTTTATTCCAGCAACTGGGAACATAATAACTAAAAGCAGCTTTGCCAGATTTTGTTTTCACCCTGGGCACAACTAACAGACCGGTCCCAGATGACCTAAGTCTGGGTGGCTCATATCCTACAAGCAGGTCAGACATGTATTTTGGAGCTACGCCATTTAGTGCTTTATAGACATGCAGCAGAATTTGTAAATCAATTCGATGGCACACGGGGAGCCAATGCAGTGATCTAAGAACTGGTGTAATGTGTTCTGTGGCAGCCAGGACACGTCTACACAGCTACTCCAACAGCAATAAGAGAAAACAAGATCAATTCGGCTTTTTCCCATAAGTCTGGTTTATGGCCCATGTTTCCACCTCTCTGTGGTTCCTGAGAGTTGCAGCACAGCTCGGGTTCAGAAGTTGCATTAAAATGCGGGGATAATTGAAGAAGCTCCCAGGTGACTGGCACTGCAGAGGAAGCACTCTCCGTGTTACCCCAGCCCACATCCTGTTGTGATAATGTTTCAGACCTTGGCAGGGACAGAACACGGCAGGCACCAGGGAAGAGGAAGACAAACTAAAAGCCTGAGCCATGTGGCTTGCTTGCTAACTTCTTTTGATCTACTTCTACTGGAGTCCAAATCTCACGTTGCGTACAGATATTATGGACATCTAGCTCAAAGAGCAGCTCGAAAACAATGGAGGGGAATTATTAAACAACAGTATCTATTGAATATTAAATGACTGTCACCTTTTGGGGCTTCTACTGATCTTTCTGAGACACATTGAACACCTAATTCTGTTTTTTTATTTTGTACTTTTTTTGGTCATAATAGCTGTCTCCGATGATGAGATGATACAATTCCAGAACTTTGATGCCTTTCTCGATCCTTCAGCATAGAGAACGTTTTCTCATGGTTTCCCTCCCTTCTGCTGGCACGCTCCTCCCCAATGGTCATATGCTGTATGGATATATATGGATATGGAAAAGGCTCTTGTGTTCTGTGATCGTGCTAGGAGAGACTTTGATGCACAGTACAGTGGCATACTAAAGATCGGAGTACCATGACCCTAATGATTCACTAATGCGGTCTCTGCGTGCACTGGGTGTAATATTACTCTCTAATATCAGTGCGCGACAGTAAGTACTGTAGGTAAGCAGACACATCGGGGTGATGCCACCAGTATCCAGAGGGAAAGGGGCGGTTGGAGTGAGTAAACATAAACATAATGGCGGGAGTAGGACTGTGAGATGGGATGAATGCTCTCGGAAAACCCTCTCAGCAAAACTAAATGAAGAGGAAGTGGAAGCACCTATATGAACTTTTCCAGTAACCTTATTCATTTTCTGTATCATGTCCTGTAGTCTACTTTCCACAATTCCACAGGCAGGACTCTGCTGGGGGAGAAATTATTTAGATCAAATGATTTTAAAAGGAGGCAAAAAAACAAATGCCACGTGACTTATTGATGCCCCTTGATATATCATTGCAGATCGAAAAGCGTTTATTCACAAGTGTTTTTCCATATTATATCAAATGGTAGGTCACAGATACCAATTGCTCTCCATTTATTTGTGCACTGTGTTTTAAACGTGGTGTCTGACATACTGTACATGTCCGAGTCTTGTGACTTGCGTCGTCGTCTCCCCTTTTGAAGCCATTTCATCGCCGTACAGAATGTCCCTCTCTTGGTTTTCGATTCAAATTCAATTTTGAAAATGATGGAAACCTGATTATCTGTTGATGCTGCTGTTGTCGCGGATGTAATTGAAAAGTGAGTATTCTAAACATGAGCTTTGAGGCGGATCACGCCTCTTAACTGAGCTAGACACGGGCGAACAGGCCAAACGACACGGGGGAAATAATTGCTTCATGCTTAAGCAAGTCAGATTGTCACCACTGGACATTTGACTCAATCTACCCTTCCTCCCATCAGTGTCTTTCCTCAGCACCCAGCCATCAAACCCCTGAACGATTATCCCTCCCTTTCAAAAGCAGCCATATACATGCAGAGCTACAGCAGCACCTATGGGCAGTCACAAGTAAATGCAATATATTATTGCCTCGATGATGCATAAGTGATGTGGTGTTCACAAAAGTTTGTGCGCTCTCAATACATCGTGATGTGACACAATACTGATATTTCAAAGAAGAAAAACTAAATTCAAGGCGCCGTTCAAAAGGTTCAAAAGCCTTTATTCCATTGGCTTGTTGAAAGAACGGGTGAGAAACGTGCAACATGTTTCATGCTTTCTGCAGGGAGCACGAAGCTTCAAACTGTTTCATGTTCAACAGAACTGATATTCGAGTACTGATCCAGTTCATTCCCATGACCATGGCCAGTAAGTGATATTGTAACTACGTTTGTTATTCATGGTCATATAATATGGAGACAAATGAATTTGCACCAGAAGGACAATTGATCTGTGTGTAGCAGATTTTAGATATCAATCCATTTTGGGGTGTTTGGATGTTGAGTTTTCTGATAATTTAAGATAAGGCAACACTTAAACATTTTCAAGTCCAACCCCAAAAGCACATTTGTTTCAATTCCTACATTTTGGCCCATATTTTGAAATGTTCCCCTAATAAACTGACACAACACTACATCCCTATATCAAAAATGGCATGGGTATTATGTGAAGAGTGTATGAAAGATGACAACAAAGGGGTGTACATCAGTATTCATGAATGTGCCATGTAGCTGTTCTGAAGTCTGCCTGTTTCGTCAGCCTGCTTTAAAGTCAAACGTTGACAAAATTCCACATGTACCGAACAAAGCAACAGGCTCGTGAAACAGGCGTAACGCAATCACATCAGAGCATACTACTATGTCACGTACTGGGATACACTCGGAAAAAGTATTACAGTGTATTTATAATGTCGTAAGGGACTTCGTGGAAAGTACAGGAGAATATATCTGAGTCATTATTCGGGCTGATAGTACTGAGCCACCACAAACTGACTGTACAGGCCGTATCTCGTCGAATCGGTTGTAGATCAGTGTGTGTGTGTGTGTGTGTGCAGCAAACCCTCATTCCTGCAATACGGATGATAAGCATCAATCTGTCTCCTCCACCCTTCAAGGACAAGATCAATTAGCGTCACACATCACACGGGGAGTATCGCTTCCCTCGGCGTGGGAGAGCGCGGCACGGTCGCAGCAGACGGAGCTGTGTATTGTAGTAATTCACCGACACAGTGACTTATCAAGTGCAATCGAGATCATTATGGAGACGACCCGGCTGGAGAATAGAAACAGAAGCTGTTGCACTTCACAATACATACTCAGCTCTGCACTTATTCTGACTACAACGTGTATATATGTTGCTGTCCTGCCACCGCAGCCTGCTGCTTGTTGGCGTCCCGCTGTTGTTTCCAATAGTGAGCCGGAGAATTTAGGATTGAAAAGGGACAAGATCGTCCCCGGTTATCCGGTTCAGAGTGGTAACACTCCCGGATGGCGCAGTACGTCGTCTTTCAATTTCATTGGCCTTTTATTGGTTTTGCTAATGGGTTGTCGGCCTGTTGAATTGGCACCGTTCCTAAACCTCTACAGCCGACTTCACGTTGAATTCTTCGCGGTTCCCCTCACTGCTCTTGATCCCCAACAGTGCACTCGCTTGGATCTCTGGCGGGAAAACGTTGTGCCGTAACAGAGGATGCACCCACCGCATTCTCATTATGATTTCCCTTTAACATACTGCACTGAATAAAATACAAAGGATAAAAACCATTTGTGTATTCATGGGCTGACCCTATTCAGATGAGAGAAGGGGAACGCCACAGACAACCCTTCATCGCTCCAGTGGGCTATGGCAGAGATGCCCTTGAACACACAGTACACTAAAACCCATGAATATGGTATTAGACTGGTGCAGTCCGTGTGGGGAAGGACAGGGCAGGGGGCGCTATAAGGGGTGTGGA
>OMOT01042985.1:15463-27453 GCA_900312575.1 Acanthochaenus luetkenii | reverse complement strand
AGTGGAGCCCACATCCCTGCTTTGTGCCTCCTTCTCTTGATGTGCTGTAGATTGTAACTAACAGGTAATGAGATGTAGATGAGCTGGCTGTCAGACTACCGGGCAGTATCCCACGCACCGATTTCAAACCCCATGCTCTCATCCCATGGCTGCCTGTCACGTTTGGAACAGTGGCATACTGCATCAATAACAGGAGTGGGAAGCAGAGAGGTGTGTGTGTGTGTGTGTTGGGGGGGGGGGGGGTCCATGAGCATAGAAGGAGAAAGACAGGGGCAAGAGGGTAAAGAGCGCAGAGAAGATTAAAGTAAAAATCAACAGAACCAGGTGCAGGCACTGAGACGCTGACTGGGACGAGATTGACATCAACACAAGATAGAAAGAAAATTAGGCTGAGCATCAAACGGGCAAATACCGAGATGTCTGTGGCCAAAGAGTGTGAATTTGTGTTGCCTTGTAATGCACGCGGACAGCAGCTCAGTGATGTGTAACCAGAGAGTGACAGAAAGGACTGGATGAATAATTCAGTGTCTTCACTCCCACATCTCCACTGTTCAACATGGACTGCCTTTTTATAAGGCCTGTGTATTGTGTGTGTGTGTGTGTGTGTGTGTGAGAGTGTGTATGTGTTTCCACATTATTGTGCACAGAAATGTATGTGTGTGTGTGTGTGTCTGCATTTACATGTTCAATACAACATAAACTTTATTGTCCCTCTAAGGGAAATTTGTCTTGGACTGCTGCTGCTGTTGCTGTTAAAAGAAAATTTGACCAGACATAGACAAGTACGTGACAGTACAACACAACAAACTAAAAATATCAATGTAAAACATAGAGAATGTACAGTGTGCAGAAATCCACAGCTTAAGTATTGCCCTGGCTGTTTAAAGCCTAAGTGAAATATGTGGAACAAAGGTGAAAAGGGTTTTCTAAAAATCTGCTAATTTGTCAGTGCCATAGAAAAAATTCCATGATTTAGGCATGCTGCTGTTAGCTATAGGAATGACTGTTTCCTATAACAATTGATAATGAAGGATTTTTATGATATTATTGCCATTGAGATTGTTCTGTACCCAATCGCAATCTCTGGGGACTTCATTCAAGCTGAACTTCATTATTCAAATTGTCTTGCTGCCATCATTTTAATTATGTGTTTTTATTTGGCACCTCACTATCACCAGGAAAGGTCAACTAGATAATGTGTAGTGTCAGGTAAGTGTAATGTCTGTGCATTGAAGTTTCATTATAAGCCTATTGTTGTGGCACACAGCTTTCCTTCGTGTCTCACGATGGGTCAGAGACATTTACTTTATGACTGATGATTGTCACCGGATTTGAAAATGAAAGACAGGCTGCGATTCAGTTCTCATGAGAGTCAATTACGTGACTTATGGTGGTGCTCAAAAAAGGGTTCTTATACCGCTTATCTACTACAAAGCCATGCACGTCAGAATGAGAATAGCAATCTTTTTGTTTTTTGCCGATGCGATTGTTCCTACAATTTGGTTTATGAACAGCTCAGCGGGCTGTTTCAGTCCAAAAGTGTCAGCCGTCACGATAACATCAAATAAAGCAGATACTGAGTAAGCCATTCATACCCACACCTCTGTTTTAATTCTAGTAAGTAAGTAATTCTAAATAACCACCAAAACAATCATTATAATTACTGAGGGCAGTTTCACACCTGATGGGATGGAGGATTTTACAGAAAATTAGCCAAACTAGATCTACCTGAACAACAATCAATGGAATTACAGAATAGTATAAGACAAACAGGGAAACAGAACACAAGACACAATATAAATATTTAGCAGGACATAACAAGCCAACCTATTCTACAAGGTCTAAACTACCCGGCACCACCAGCCTTAGACCCTCGAGGCTGCAAGGAAAAACTGCCAAGAAATCCTTCCAAGAAACGTTGGGTGGGCCAAGTCAAAGAGGAATCCCTCACCAGGACGGCTGAGCGGGGAATAGGTGCCGGGACAAACAGTGGACAGTAACATAGGCAGTGAGAGTGACATAGGAAACAGATAAGGTGATAGAGGCAGAGAGATGGGGGCACGATGGTGACAATGTCCACAGAACCAGGGGCTGCGATCGCATAGTAACAGCATCAGGTATCGTGAGTGATGTCAGATTTTAGATTGATTAGTGATAAGCCTTACAAGCAATACCTGAACAAAATATATACTTGTGGTGCAAGAGCAATTTATTTTCTTTATTTTGGCAATTAGACATTTTGGATTTAGATTTTTGCAAATGTAATGTATGTGCCATGTAATCAACAACAGATATGTTGGACAGGGTTTTGGCAGCATTTATTCCCAAAATATTAATTTATAACAACGCTAAAGTTCAAGCCAAAATATGTATTGTTAGATTGTTTTGTTGGCCTGTCATTTATTGACTCAAAAATATATGGCAACAGACTGTAAAATGGTAAGAATTGAACAGGTAATGCTAACCTGTTAGAACCTGAAAGTGCATGGATATGCTGTGTGTGGCTATGTACTTGTCTGTACCTGTGAATAAACTATCACCAGCTGTGACAGACGACTGTGTGCTCTATCTTGCGCTGTTGCCTAGTTGTGATGATGAACAATACAGTTACTTTGCAAAGAGATACTTAGTTGTTAGTGATCGCAAAAGTGCCCTTTGCAGGCATGCACTTAAATGCCAAGACTTATCTTGGTAGAGAGGGCTGGAAATTACTTTCTACAATAGATCACGTAGATGCGTGTGCAACAGATCAGGAAAATGGGACACAAAAAGGAGATGTCCATTGAGAGCCAGAGAGTGAGCAATACATCTTGGAGAGCCACTGTAATTGCAGCAGGATACAAATAGGCTTCTTTGAAGGTTGCTGAAATGATAATCTTACATTCACTTTCATTGTTACCGGCACTCATCGCTAGCAGGGTAACCATGATGGATCATGGAGCTGAGAACCATTCATCAAAGTTAGAGGTGGTATATTATTAAGTGGAGAGTCCGCGACTATCTACAGAGGCAGACATACATGCCTGATTAAACTGATAGATGATCAACATGCAAAAGTCTTTTGAGTGTGTTTGTGAAAGTCTCTCCAAAGTAATTACTGATAATAGGTAATATGTCATTTTTTGTTAGATTTTTCTACTGATATTACCTAAACCGAACTAATTCACTGATACTTCTTAGTTTTTTTCTTAGTGCTAATTCTATTCCACTGTAGCAAAAAGAAACATGGACACAGACTTTTATATTTCCGTAAGCCTCATACATGAATTCTCTTAGCATAAATGACACAATATTTGCTAATTATGCTATGGTACAACAATCTGTCATTATTGCAGTCTGGCTAAATGGTGTACATCTGATTGGTAGGACTATCCAACCACATGGCCCGTCTCTACCAGCCAGTTAACATGTACTTCATGAATACAATTACAAGCAGCAGCAGGCTCACCCACACACCTCCATCAATATCAATATTTGTAATTGGATTTAATTGTCTGGACATCTATTTCCCTAATTGGACAGATACTGCGGTACCACTGGTTATTGTATGTGTTGCTTGCTGGAATATATTAGTATTAGTATAATATTTCACCAGAATCTCATCAGTTCATCCACATTCAACACCAATTTTCCTATTTAATTGCATATCATCGACGCCCTCCTCCCCGTACACCTTTAGACTCACTCGCAATCTTATATTCCAAGTTGGTGTCAAAGAAAACTGATGTTAATGAAATTCCTGTCAGTTCCTCATCAAGAATATTCTCAACAGAATCTCCCCTAATGAGTTTTAGAGGGATTCATTTTGGCTTTTGACACTTTCTTGTCTGCGGTTGGTTGGGGGTTTGGAGTAGGACTGGCATTCTGTACAGAATGAACACATACTGTAGCTTGTGTAACAGCTGAGCAAAGTAGATGGGAGGCTCGCTTACTCCCTCTTTGTGATTATATATGATATTGTAATAGTATAACTGAATATTGATTACATATAACCATATACCATCAGTATGAGATACATTACCATGCTCCGTATACAATGCTCCCTGTCATGTGTCCACACTTCTTCATGGAGATCCATGGTAAAAGAGATCTTACCAAGTAATCACTATTACACACAGTAAAGTATGTTATAAGGTAATGCCCCAATCCTTGAAAGTCTTCATTGTTATATTTATCCTTTGGAGCATGTGATCCTCATCAATGAAAAAGAAAGGTGAAAGACAGAAAGTGCAGGCGTGCGAGAGACAGTGACCATTTTGACCTGCAACTGGATGATCCACCTAACTGGGATGTAGTCACATTTACACACCAATCTTAATGTAAGGTGAATTGTGGATTTATGTACACAGCCTACTCTGATTATATTACTTGATTAATATCAAAATCTGGGTATTAAAAGTTAAAACATGTGGAATGCATCCATATTTTTATTACTGAGAGTTTGCTTGGACATGTATTTTAACCTAATAATTCTAATTCTATAGGCTCAAATTTCATTTTGCGCTTGTGGTTCTGTTGCCCGTCCAAACTCTCCATGGTGGAAACCAGTAAACACGCAAAACTATCATTTAAATACTGCTGTCTGCACCACGTTTGTACCTGTTGTCATTTACGCAATCATTCTTTGTAAATCACCCGCAAAACGCCCATCAACCAAACGCGCAAACTTTTAGAATGCACACGCAAATTAGTACCCTGTATTTGGGATCCGGCCCTAAGACACTTTCCATACATACATTCAACATTCATAAATTCAACTCTGTTTACAAAAAGTTACAGGAGCCTACATAGGAGCAGTACTGTATAAACACATTTGAAATGGCAGATGAGAAATTGTTCATTTGCTTTAAGTGTATAAGGGAATCATTTAATGATTGTCGCTTGATCTGTCCAGTTGACATCTGTTGTATTCACAGTTAACGGAACATTGTTTTCACTACATATGTAAACAGTTCATTCAAATTATTCTCAAAGCCAGAGTAAGGGCAATAATCAGATTATAGCGTGCAGGTGAATGTTAATAAATAAATCAGCACATCAGTGACCCATGTGGTATTCAGCATGGTGTCTATAACGTACTTACATTTTAAGGTGTTACTGACAATGTGAACGGTCACAAAATGGCTCTACTAATATACTCTGAATACACTGAATGCTCAACAAGAAAATGTAATGCTGCTCATACTACTAGGTAATTAAAGAAGACACATTATTGCATTTTAGATGTACTCTATAACATACATTACAGCATTGATAGGCTCGAAACCATGATTGTGTCATATTCTGTGACTAGAGTACATTATTCATGTCCTCTCACATTAGACACACCATTAACATTGGGAAGTGGCATTGTATTGTCCCGTCTTAATGTATTCAATATTCAACGTACATACCCAGGGCCTTATCTTTTCCAGCAGTGTAGGGAATAACATCAGGAGAATGTTAATGCATACATGTTTGAAATGAGAACACAACCATACTACCTGTGCCATGTCAATGCTTAACTTTTGGGATCCTATTCTAAAATATATGTATCATAGGCCATTCTGGCACCTATGTGTCGTAGTGGCCTTGAGCAAGACACCTAACCCCGAATTGTTCCCGTTGAGCAGGTTGGTACCTTGCATGGCTGCCTCCGCCAACGGTATGACATGTAGGTCGCTTTGGATAAAGGCGTCTGCTAAATGCTGTAATGTAATGTGTTCTTATGATTCTTATGAAAATGTTGTGGATTATTACTGTAATATCCACCAAAGGCAGTTTCTCTGTTAGGGGGGAATCCAGCAAATATATATTAGTATATTAGCTTAGTAAAGTCCATAATAATTTCTCAAAAATCTATCTCGTGCACTCTTCATGTCCTTGGTAGAATCCTACGCCATCAGTTCTCATCCTGAGGTCCAGGTTGGAAATAACTGAAATAAATGATTGACAATATCTTGACTACTATATTCATATCTTCCTGATAAACGGCATCATACACAGCTATTGCGCTGCTATACACTTTTTCATTTAGATGTTACATTCTTCAAAGCCTTTACTTAAAAAACTATTGATTGCCATTTTGGTACATTATATGCATCCATAGAGACATTTTGAGTTATAGCAACTTTTCAAATCTGTATTTAATAAAACCTTTTGATAAAGGTCCTATTTGTCAATTAGGTTATAACTCATTACCTGAGATTTGATTCAGAAAGATCTAAATGGTGAATTTCGCCAAATGTTGGGCAATCGCTGGAGGATGGTGACAGATTAATTCTGCAATGTTGTTTGCTGGTATTAAAAAATGGATTGCAACCTATGTTCAATTAGAACTGCTTCCTAAACATTGTTGTGGGCCTTTTTTATTACAGGATGTTACCAGGCCAGAACAATTCCAATATATTGCAATGTATCAGACTTGTCGGTCATAAAATAGAATGTTGCCTACAAGCTAATGTCTGCCTGAGCATGCCAACACACACACACAAACACACGCACACACACACATGTTGTCATCAACCGAAACATTCACAGAAACGTACATCTCCATATCAGAAGTGACATGGAACAGAGTGATTTTCCCTCCATTAAACCATTATGTCAAGACACATAATGGAATACAGATAAAAATGAATACCATAGATGCATAGAAATGAGGTGTGTTGTTTTATCTATGTTGTACCATAGATGTTGAACAGTACACATCTAAACCATGGGGATGCTAGCTACATAATAATAATACAATTATTTTGACTTACACTTGTACCGACACATTTTATAGTGGCAATAGCCTTCCATTTATATGGCCTCACAGGATGATTTTGCCTCATATCATACTTGCTGTTATAGCTGTTCAGAGCACATAAGTGATTGCTCTGGTGGGATCAGTCCAGTTACAGGAACAGAGGAGGACCCAATTAATTATTCAGTGATTACTCTTACAATTCTGAAGCATGTGCGGTAAACTCGAAGTTACATGGGCAAAGCTGGTGAACTGAAATGCCTGTAAAGTTGTACGAAAAAGTAGGCCTACTGCCCCATGATGCAAACCCTTCCTCTAGCAGCAACTGCAAGAGCAATTAACCCAAAGTTAATTAGAAAATGTCCCCTCCTGTAATTCAATTGGATGAGACTGAGGTGCAGGATGGTACAGTGGATGATTCATGGCCCACTGGTAATCACACAGAGCAGGAACCAGGGTACTTGAATTAATCACACCTGTGTTTACTACACAGAAATTACCCACCACAGCTTTATGATTTAACTGTATTTACCCACCGAATATACAGTACTGTGCAAAAGTCAGAGACCACCCTTTCATTCATTCAATTTCCAGTCAAACGGCCATTCAATACAGATTGGTGTCAAACAATAATGCAGGAAATGTATATTTAACAAAATAATTACACAAAAGCCTGCAACACTAAGGGAAATAAGTGAAAAAACTGGAGTTTCTAAAACTGGAGTTCCAAAAAGTATTGTAAGATAGAGAGAAAATGGGACTCCTAACAACTGTGCAAGACCTTGCGGAGCACCAAAACAATCACCACCAGATAGACAGTACTTAAAGCTACAATCTTTGAGAGACAGGAAAAAATGAAGCTCCACTCTTGCTTCAGATCAGAAAAAACCCACAGGTGTTTCTGTCGATCCTTCCACTGTGAGAAGACAACTCAACGCTACGGGTCTGAAAGGATGCGTTGCTGTCAAAAAGACGCTGCTGAGAAAAGGAAATTTGACCAAATAGAAGAACATTTGCACTACGACACAGAAACTGGACACCTGAGATGTTGATTAAAGTTTTATGGACTGATGAGTCTCAATTAGAGATTTTTGGAAGTAACAGATGGCAGTATGTTCGCCGCCGAAGCAGTGAAAGACTCCGCGTCTACAACCATCAGTTAAGCATGGTGGAGGATCAGTGCAGGTTTGGGGATGTGAAACAACGTCTGGAGTTGGTTTTTGATTGAAGGCATCATGAATGCTGATAAATACAAACAATCGTAATACGTCATGCAATACCCTCTGGAAAACTTTTGATTGAGAACAAAGTCATTCAAATCTTTACCCTACCAAAGAGCAGAGATTTAGCCTTTAATCTTAGACATTTACATCCATTTGCACAGCCAATGAGGATGTGTAGGCCACAACTCTGTCCTTGAGTATATATGTTTGCATGGAGGTGT
This sequence comes from Acanthochaenus luetkenii, assembly GCA_900312575.1. Lineage (NCBI taxonomy): Eukaryota > Metazoa > Chordata > Actinopteri > Beryciformes > Stephanoberycidae > Acanthochaenus > Acanthochaenus luetkenii. The sequence goes on along the minus strand of OMOT01042985.1, from coordinate 19,282 downwards.
CTTTTGAAATAAACCTTCTCAGCCATGTGCCAACAATGCCCCAGAGTGTGTAGGTAGTAGGAAGTACTACAGTGCAATCATATAAAAGGCAACAATAAGACATTGATTATGGTGTGCATAAAATGGCTCATGTTGCTTTGATCTAGGATTTGGCTCGTGCTGACGCGCTTTCAGAGAATGCACCAGCTTTTTAACTGAGAGCGTCAAGTGACTACTGACAATTTGTTTTCCAGAGCATATTTTCTTGGACTTCTGCCTCCAACTTTCTCCAACATTAGAAAGAGAGGCCAAATGCAACAATGCCATCCTGGCCATCACCTCGTCCTTTCTACCCTGGGCATTGGCCACTAGCAGCTAGAGTTTGGGAACACGTTTGGCATTTCAACTCGCCGTGAGCCGCATAATGTCTGCAGTCCTTCAAATCATTCACTCCACAAAACATACAGTTTTCGACGGCACACCATCGCTGGATTTCCCAATATCATTGGAGCTCTGCACTGCTCACATATTGCAATAAAAGCATCATCATTCAACGAATTGAACTGTGTCAACAGAAGAGGTTTAAATTCAGTGAATGTGCAAGTTACGTGTGACGTACATTTGGCTTTGTTGAATGCTGTTGCTAAACGACTGGGTGGGACACATGACTCATTCATTGTACGAAACAGCTCAGCGGGCTTTCGCCTTCGGGGAGGATCTGTCACAGATGGATGAATGGCCCATTGATAAGTGCAGCCGTTGCAATATTTGGATGTGCTAGGCTTAGATACATGTATTTAAATGATAATTATGTATCACTACAGGAGACAGGGCATCCATTAAAGTCATGGCTGATGACTCCTCTCCCCAACCCTTCAACCCAACAAGAGGCAAGTGGTTGGTCCATAGTGCTCTATATTGGACAGGCTGCTCTCACCCTGCCCTCTACCTGTTGTAGCAATGTCCCGCTTGTAGGCCATCATTCTTTTTTTGGCAAAAGTCTTCAGGTCAAACCTTTTTCTTTCTGCCCCACTGTCTTGCATCAGATGAAACAGAGTTTACTGCAGCCACACCTGCTGCCAGGCTAAATGTTTTCACATACTTGTGAATCCACCACTGAATGTTCCAAAAAGTACTTTTGGTGTGACTCAACCTCGGTTACCAAAATTTCAATTTGTGCGTCAGAAAAATTCTTATTTTTGCTTCTCTTTGTCTAAGCCATATTTATTGTACATGATATTCACATGGCGTAAATAACTACGCATCAGGCACATCTGGGTTTGCACCTCCAAACACATGTTTGTCATTTTAATCATGTCGGTGTCAAGTAGTGATCAAAAAGAACAAGGATGTGCGCAGTTGTTTACACTATGTAAATATCTCATATAAGGGAGACATCAATGACATTTCCCGCAGCATTTCCCACAACAGGTAAATATTGTACTTTTGGACCCACATTAGATTATGCTTTATGAGCCACCTATACAAATGACTCGCTTGCACGCACACACGCCCACACACACACACTACACTAACAACGTGATCACAGCAGTACCAGATAAACAGACAGGCCACAGTGGACTAAAATGACTGTAGCAGCTATGCAACTTAATACAAAAAGTTTGCACACTTCCCTACCTTATTTGTACACAAATTTCCTCAGATCCTTCTGCGTAAATTCTGTGATGACTGTCATAGAAGCTGTCGGATGTCTTCTGCATTTGTAAATCAATAGTGTCTAACATTTTGATAAGCAGCCTCTCCTCTCTTCCTCTTTGCTGGGTTCTCCTGTTCCTCTACCTGCTGGGTTCTTTTGCTCCTCTACCTGCTCGGTTCTCCTGCTCCTTTACCTGTACACGGTCAAACTCTTCTCCCTGTCTTTGCTTTCCAGTTGTCTTAATTTCACTCACAGAGTACTCCAGGCCCTTGGACGTCCTTTTGCAATGATATTCCTTTTTTTCTTCAAAATTCCTCAGAGAAAACGGTACAGAACGTAACGTATCGCTCATATTTGACAAGTAAGTTAGTGTGTGTCGCAGTGATGTGCATGCGTGTTTCCAAGATAAGCTGGTTCACAGACAGCTTTTCTCCCCACCATTCTCACGGTCACAGGATACATTTATTATTCTATGAATACGACTGGAAATGACAAAGAGCGCATGCACAAAATAAGCTGAAAGCCTGGCAGCTTATTGGTACAAGGCTCACGGCGAGAATGTTTTTATTGCATTCCCACCGCATCGCAGTATTGCAGATTGAAAATAAAATAATTGTACAGTAAGAAACAAATATTTAAATGACATGTTTTAATGTAAATAATGCTTATGTTAATTAGAATAAAATAATACATTGAAATTGAAAAAAATACTCTCATCATTTTCAAATGCCTTAGGCATGCGCCGCATTTATAGCTTATTATGACCACTCGCCACTGGAAAACACTAGGTCACGATCAAAACCGGGAGACCTACTGACTGAATAGGTCAAATAGCTAACACTGGGTAACACTAGAAACAAACGATGATAATCTGGCAACTGGTACAAGGAGAAGGGAGGAGTGCCTAGCAGCTAACACAACACAGGTGGGTGACAAAACACAGGTGTGAGTGATAAAGGAAATAGGAAACAGAAGGAAATAAATCTAACATGAGGGGCAGTGTACCTACAAAATAAAAGACACAACGGAAACACAATACCACACAAATACCAAAACAAAAGTACCCCCCTAACGAGTAGAACTAACAGACCTTACCTCATTACACTTAACCCAAAGAATAAATCAAAATTAACAACGAAGTCTGACTTTTTTTGATTGACACCGTTCACAGGATACTAAAAATGAATTGTTATGCGGTCACAGGTGTGTTTATACAGTATTTTACAACGGCTTCGAGCCAATCAGAATCAAGGACCGGTACTATCTGTTTTATAATCATAAATAACAGACCTTGGAATGCATTAATTGGCCAATCATAATAGCAAAGTGTGTACATTAGAAGAAAAAACCCTACTTTCCTATGCAGATATGTGGTATATCAATTTGCTTTAAATGAAAGATTCCACCAATGTGATAGTGCTGGCAAGTGTATGACATTGGCATTTGCACAATCTCTCGCAGTGAATGTTGTTATAGAAAATAACACAATAGCAAATTGTAGAGCCTCATGACATATATCATTACTAGAGCTCAGATAGTCAGTCACATCCATCTACCATGATGTAGTGTGATAGAGTTATGTGAAGTTATCATGCACTTTCTGGAGACTTCGAGTTGTTTCCTTTTGAGTGGCATGACATGACCTCCCTATCCGAGAGTTTCATTACCCATCAGGCAGTGTAGATTGGGGGCTGGTCTGTCATACAAGTAACTGCCAACACACATTCAACCCACTGATAGCTTGACAGCTCAATTATCACACTGCTAGAGATGCTATTTGGGTCACTTATCAGCTGTTCACCCATGCAGGTGACTCACAATGAACTCTGCAAGTGAAAGCAGAGACTCCAATTATCCATCTGAAAAGCAACCCAACCTGGCTCTTCTACAAAACCGGTCCATATGTAATGGCTAACAATTATCCTACCACCAATGTTCACCATAAATGTCTGAGCGATATTCCACACTGAATGTGTTAGCGGTATAATTTGCTCTGCAGCTGGTACAAGTATGATGTATATGTGTCCCTGTGGTACTGAGATAAGACTGGCACAAGTTACTTTGGGATGAAATCTGTCACCTTTAATGACTATACTGCAATGGTGCATGGTATGGTATCGGTGCTCTATAGTGGCACTGTGGTGTTGTTTTTAGGGCCCTTCATTCTCCAAACCTCCTAAAGG
>OMOT01042984.1:0-15559 GCA_900312575.1 Acanthochaenus luetkenii | reverse complement strand
AATGAAAATGCACCCTTTTTTTAAATTTCTGTTCATCGTATTTCTATTATTTCCATATTTTTGTGTTATGAGAAAAATGGGAAATAAAACAATAAGAAAAGGCAATAAGTTCATGTTTTGCAAGTATATTTTGAGTAAAACAATCCAATGTTGTATTTTTTGACGATAAATATATATTATGCGGTTATTTTGTGTAGACACATTCAAAGAATTTACAGAAAACATACTATATCGTCATCGCGATATTAAATTAACCATATCGTGATATAATATTTTGTCCATATCGCACAGCCCTAGTCAGTTACAATTTAAAAAATGCTGTCTCTAACAGTGCTTTGAGATCTGATTATATTATTAATCCTGGTGAGGGATCCCTCTTTGACTTGGCCCACCCAAGGTTTCTTCAATTTTTTTCTACCTAATAAGGTTTTGGTGGAAGTTTTTCCTTGCATGCATTGAGGGTCTAAGGATGTGGTGCCGGGTAACTTAGGCCTTGTAGAATAGTTAGGGCTATGGCTTGATACATTGATTTTGTTTGTCCTGTACTTGATTCTGTTTCTGTTTATCTTTTACTATTCTGTAATTTCCTCTGATTGATGTTCAGGTATATCTAGTTGGCTCATTTTCTGTAAAGTCCTTTGAGACAGACATGCTTGTGATAAAGGGCTATATAAATAAATAAATGAACTTATTAGTTTGATTAAGAAAAAAACGAAAACAAAACAATGACTTATTTTTATATTATACACAACGATCTATCATTAATGATATGGATAGCTAACATTATTGAAAATGGATAGGCAGCAGGAATAGAATCTGATGCTGAATGTATTTTTAGTCATAATTATTTTATTATATTGTAAGATAGAACTGTCTGGTTTACCATGAGCGTCGTCTTAACAGTAAACTACAGCTGATAACTCAAAATGTTACATTCTAAATGTTAATAAATGTTTCAAAACATTGTGATTTAATGTTTAATGTATCAAAGAATCAGACATACTCTAAAAGACTGTCATTGAGAATCTAGGCCTCTTGTTCATATTCACTTGTTTGTGGGCATGTTTCCATTGTCATTGTTCCTTTATTTCCAATGAAGTTACCCATTGCAAGGCTACCGAGATACGCTAACAGGGGAAAACACAAATACTGTATCTGCATTCTATCTCCGGCATTGCTACAGATAGCACTGGGATATTTACAATATCAGTGCACTGTCATGTTCAAGTACATTTATTTATATAGCCCTTTATCACAAGCATGTCTCAAAGGACTACAGAAAATGTGCCTGATCTACCTGAACAACAATCAATGGAATTACAGAATATTATAAGACAAACATAGGAAGAACATAGGACAGAACCAAGCATAAACAGGACATAGCAAGCCTACTTCTTCTACAAGGCCTACTACCCAGCATCACCAGCCTTAGACCGTCGAGGCATGTAAGGAAAATCAAGAAAACCTTATTAGGTACAAAAATGGAAGTAACCTTGGATGGGCCAAGTCAAAGAGGAATCCCCCACCAGGACGGCTGATCGTGCAATAGGTGCCGGGACAAACAGTGGAATGTACCATAGCAAAGGCAATGACAGTCACACAGGAAACAGATAAGGCGATAGAGGCAGACAGATGGGGACACGGTCAGCGACGATGTCCACAGAGCCAGGGGCTGCGATCGTGTAGTAACAGCATCAGGGATGGGACGATTGTCAGCATCAACGACCGAAGGGGAAAGGGGCAACACCCATGTCCACTGCATGGTAGAGACACTGTGACGGTGTCTGAGAAAAGAGAAAACAAAACAGACAGACACACAGCGAAGTTGATAAACAAACTCTTAACCGCGCTCATATGGTGGAACATAGATTGAATGTTCATTGGATAGATAAGTGAGGTGATCAGTGACAAATCAAATGTATTGAATTTAGTATAAGTTATTATAAGTATCTGTTGCAGCTCTAGTTGAACTGAAGGTGTGTACTGTTTTAAATCAGCTGTGTCTACACATGCTCACAGACATACACACGCTCATACTTGCCTGTACAGTATAATTCACTCCATCTAAATGCACAGTTCTTGATTCCATGGTCATCCAGTCAATTCCTCCATAGAGAAAGAGCAGGAATTTGGAAGTGCTCAAGCAGCCCAGCATTTGATCGACTGCTTTCTCTCACGCAGCCCTGCATCTGAATTACCCTCCATTTTTATTTTCCTGAATGAAACTTTAGGAAATCCATTTAGCGCGGCCTCTGTCAGAGACATGGCCGCTTAAAACTAGGGGTCACCTCCACACTTGTTTAATAGCTACTCAGAGCACCTAAGTGAGTGTGTTTTTGCCCTGACTGGCAATAAATACTCATGGATGGGCCTCGGCTTATCTTTTCTCAGTGTTTTAAAGGGACACCTCCTCCTTTTAAAGGCGGAGGACACACCAACGTCCACCTCCTCAGTATCGTCCTCCGGGCTCAGCCTAGGAAGGTGTTGTGTACGTTTACATACTTTGAACAAGGGATGTTTTATATTAATTAAACATTGTATATTAGCGGTGTGTATCTCTCCTTTTGAGACCAATTCTATACGCATCTCGATACAGAATCAGCGATTCAATGCGTCTAAGATACATTTTATGCAGCCAACACTTCAATATGATTTGATATTGATACAATACGATGCGATGTGATACAATGCAATACGATACGATGCAATACGATACGATGCGGTGTGATACGATGTAATACAATATGTTGTGATTCAATATAGTGCAAACTTCTACTAGGCTATAATTTTGCCACTGATTGCAAGAAGGAATCTTTAGGCAATAAATCAGTGTGAGACAGAAAGATGTACAGTAAAATGTTCTCCTTCACATTATAACCATGATAACATCCTATTTTGAATCTCATTTGTGGATAGTAAAAAATGAAAATCACTTGGCCTGTTTGAAAGGACTATTTTGAGTTGACTGATCTACATGTTTTAACAGCAATACCTTTTCATATTTTAACAGCAATGCCTTGCTGTTATGTTTACATATGAAAAGGCTTCAGTAATCAATTTTATATTGTGCTGAGCTGTTGGTGCAGTGGAGCATGGAAGAACATGTTGATACCTTTTTCTTTGCTAGCACTACGGTTAGCTGGAGGTGAAGAAGGGCAAGAAGGGCTGCAACTAATGATTATTTTCATTATCGATTAATCTATTGACTCTTTTTTCAATTAATAATTTGTAAAATCTATAAAATGTAATAAATAATTACAAATGCCCATCACACGTTACCAGAGCCCAACATGATGTCTTAAAATAATAATTCATTTTATAATGATTCAAAATGGAGAAAAGCATGCAAATCTTAACATTTATCAAGCTGTAACCAGCATATGTTTTGTATTTTTACTTGATAAATGACTAAAACGATTAATCGATTATCTAAATTATATTTGATTAATGTTCTGTCGTCAATGACGTCTCTTAGAATAGGTCGATTAGATTAGTACTGCTACCTGTATATTTCACTGCTGCTCATCAAGTTTTGCATATTGGCATCTTTTTAATAAATAAAACCCATATTGGGCGGCACGGTGGCGCAGTGGTTAGCACTGTCGCCTCACAGCAAGAAGGTCCTGGGTTCAAATCTCGCCTGGCCCTTTCTGTGTGGAGTTTGCATGTTCTCCCCGTGTTTGTGTGGGTTTCCTCTGGGTGCTCCGGTTTCCTCCCACAGTCAAAGACATGCAAATATATGTGTTTGTGTGTAGTGTGGTGCATGGTGTGATGTACTATGTATATGATGCAATGTAAAGCCCTTTGAGACATGCTTGTATAAAAGGGCTATATAAATGAAGATTGATTGATTGATTGATATAGGTGTGTTATGTATTTCCTCTCCGTCAGTCGACATTCTTCACAAAAAAATGGGCAGAGGCGCACTGAAGGGAGGGGGGAAATGTTGTTTTCTTTGGCGGGGGAACACGTGACGTGAACCTTCACTGGGCTGACAACACTGGCAGAGACAAGCATATTGATTCAGAGGGAGAGAAACACACAAGGAGTAAATTATATTATTAGGCGCTAAAATAAATAAAGATATGCATGTCATATCGGGCTTTTCCTATAGAGAAATGCCTGCATCGATTTAGCTGTGATTCCCTCACAACTTTTGCCCGATACAAGCTGCTTGAATCAATCTTAGAGATTAAGCCTGGCGCATCAATTTGAACATTAATATTGCACTGCACTGCTTTGTTTTAACTGTTTTGCCATGTGTTTGTCCATGTTGCTCTTGTTTTGACTCTTGTTTGCAATGCGCCATGACCTGAAGAAAAGCTTTACATTTCACTGTGAAAGGTATAATGATAATGAAGTTCAATTGAATTGAGTTGAACTGAATTGAATTAAGACTTTTAATGTCTTAGGCTATACAAGGATTTCCATGGTCTGGGAAGCTACTTGATGTAGTCATACTTGAACCAGTAATGAGGAGATTGTTCGGATTTTTCCAAAAAATAAATAAATAGAAACATTGTGGCACATGTTTATTGATAAAATTGTTGTTCCGCTACAGTACGTAACTCTTCCTGATGAGATGAATGGACACAAACAGCATTCATACAATTTACTTTGAGCACTTTGTGCCAATCCTGATTGTTAAATGTGCTCGATCAATAAACTTGTGCTAGTCTATTGAGATGTACAAGCCAGAGCAATAAGAAAATGTTACAGCTTGTTCAACTTTTTTAGCCTGCCTGTTGTGATACGTCGGCCAAAACCTCATGCAGACTGTTTTTAGAGCTGCATCTCAGGTTAGAAGGTTAACAACATGACCATTCATGCATTCCCACACTGCTGTTTATGACATCGGAAAACCAGTCAGAAACACAGAACAATTCTGACACTTGGGCATCTTAGGAGTGGCGGGGTGGTTGAGTGGTTAGAGAGACTGTGCTGGTGGACCCAGGTTCAAGCTCTGAGTTGGCGAGCATCCGCCCTGCTGAGCTATCCTGCAGAACGGCACTCAATCCCTACCAGCTCCAGGGGTTCAATAAAGTATCACATTGTTATTGATATCTGTTATACAACAATTATATACTTGTTTATATGTTTGTTGTACTGTATATTTGCAATTGCTGTATTATAGATATAGATATAGATTTTCACAGTTATTTTGTCTTTGTCAGTAATCATTATGCAGCACATTTTGACAGAAAGACTACGGAGGGATTAGAGGTGGACAGAGCAAGACATGGACACAATGAGAGGGCAGAGGAGGACCGGTATAGACAGTAGGTTTTGGGGTTGTGAGGAAGAGAGAAAGAGACAATTTCCTCCCCCCTTCATCTGTGAGCCGTTGGGGGTTTGCACTCTCCCAGCGGCCCCAGTTTGACTGAACTCATCAGCTTCTGAGGGCAACAATCCTGCAGACATAAGAAACCAGATGTGAGGGTACCTAAGCTTCAGACGGAAAGGGCTTACTTAAAGGGTCATTACAGTAGTACAGGAAATCACTATGGAGGGATGGAGTTGGGTCGGGGTGCAAATGTGCACTCCACCTGCTATAGTCCACACCACACAAGCTCCTTTCAACATGACTCTGATGGTACTTGCAGACATACAGCACATGACTGCATTCACGTAAATGTGCACGTGCTTGGAATGTGTATACAGACTCACACAAGCAAAACACACTTTTCCTATATCTGCCCTGATGAGATAGATATGCTTTTGTCTTGTTGATTTCACACACAAAAATACATTATAGCTGTGTATACTGTATCTGGGCAGAATTCTCAGCTTTTTTTTTCCCTGCATTATATTTATGTTGTCTCAAGTGTGTGTTTCTCAGTTTGTACAGCGTCTTGTTTGGCATATGTCACACAGACATTCATGTGTGATTATTGATATGAGCATTTGTGTGGTGTGTCGGACCTTTATGTCTTCTTCTCACCTCCACTTAATTCTGGTCTTTGAGGCATATCCGTCTTTTCTCCAGTTTTTTTTTATTTCTCTGGCTGGTGGCTGGAGGGAACATTGCCATGCATTTCACGTTGAAGTCAGAGTATGTTGCTATGGTGGTTGCTAGGGATTTAGCCTAGTGACGTGAAAAGTCGGAATATTAAAGGTGTCCTTCTGATGCCGAGCCATTGGAAGCTGCGAGGAATGAGCAATCACCTCGGCGAGGGTTTTTATCTGTCCTTTCATTATCATGTCTCTCTCTCTTTTGAAATATCTGATTTTCAAAATGCACCAAAGAAATGACTGTGAAAACACTGCCTCTCCGTGTGATTGCTTGTTCATTCATTTTCCCATTTTGACATTTCTGGACAGAACATTCTCTGCACACAGCACATAATAAATGCTGCTGTCTTATCCATTTGCTCAAAAGATAGAAGATAACAGAAAGTAATGTGTGTGTGACCAAGGGCTGGAGATATTCTCTGTTTGAAACAGCAGTCAAAGTCAACGTGTTTTATTTATCAAGTGCACAGTATAACACAAGGTCATTCTGAGCAGTGAAATTCTTAGGACATGGCAAGCAACAACTACGTAGTGGGCATTAAAAAATATTAATAGTTAAAAGGATCACAACTAAGGGCAAGAGTAGCAAAAATATACATAACAGTCAAACATTAGCAGCAATTCCAGAGCCGTACCAGAGCCACATGTGTTTTATTTACCTTCCTGATAGGCTTATTCTCTAAATGCAGTATCCCATGATTTTGCATTGTAAAAATGTCCTTGGCTGATGCAGAGGAGGATATAGAGGGGGTGGACAAAATAACACCTAACAATATATGAATACCAAGTACCTAATAAGGAGTTGGGCCACCCTTTGCCTACAGAACAGCTACAGTCCTCCTTGTAATGCTGTCATACAAGTCCTGAACTGTGTGAGGTGGGATATTGGACCATTGTTCAAGAGGGAAAACCTTCCGTTTTTTGAGGGATGAAGTACTTAGCACCTCACTCTGCTGAACCCCCCTTAAAGGTTAAATGATGTTTAGATCTGTTGATTGGGGAGATCGTCGAAGGCATTTCACTTAATCCTGGTGTTCATGAAATCGCTCTTGGATTTGAATTTGACGTCTGTGTAAATATGAATTTACATTTTTTAAATGTTTTAGCAGTGTGTATGGGTACATTATCATCTTGGAATATAGGAACATCACCAGTGAACTGTGTTTGCACCATTCGCCTGTGTATCTGCAATTGTAATTGTGCTTTATTTAAGTGCTCTTTCATATGGAGTTTCTGTTGTTTTTTCCACCCCCTATACTTGACCAATGTAGAAGAGGATGCAGATACCCTCACTTAGACTGTATCTGCTTTTAGCTATCTTGTAATTGGTTTACCTCCATGTGGATTACAAGAGCATTGTGAAATGCACATCCTTTAGAGTGCGTCATTGAAGTTGAGGAGAGCTAGTTGTAGAGTCAACTATGAATCATCACTAGTTATTGTTTCCATCCGTATGTAGAATCAACGGAGTGGTGAACCAAAGGTGTTGTGTCCAATTAACACATCATGATGCAGCAAGTAACAAAGAGCAGCTTAAGGCTGTTTTATGGTTATAAGTGTCTGTTGACAAAAGTGACGCCAAAAAGACAAAAGTATGTGTCGTTCGAAAGTATCTTGTACCTGTCGAAATGTGTAAGGTCGCAGATGCCGTCATTGATTGTCTTATTTTCATTGGCCGGCTGGACCAATATATGTTGCGATCCGATGTGGGTCATCAAAACGATTTGCAGACATCCGAAAATATCTAATGTGTTTCCCTTCATCCATCTCTCTCATTTGTCTAATAGGAGATATTCGCCATGTTCATCTGTCTCCTCCTCCGCAGTAAAAGTTACAATTTCCTCCTCCTCTGTCGAATCAAAGTACATCACAGTATCCAGCAGCCATCTCTCCTAAACACAAACAAACTGTTTACCGTGGAGATGTCAGCTGGCAGCTCGTGCCACAGACGTCTCCCGATACTTAGTTTGAGCATAAATGCCTCTGTGTCGTTACAGTCTTATAACCATAAAACAGTCTTAAGTCTGACTTAGAATCACCCTCGTCCACAGCACCCTAACCCCCTTCTTTGTAATAAGCAAGTCTGTAATATATTTTTCTAATATCCATGTAAAAATACTCCTTTGGGATATGGCATGTCATCAACTCAATTACATTTAACTTTGGTTATGTGATCTCTCAAAAGTGGCCAAACTGCAACATCATAATGTAGTCTGTAAGACTTTTGCGTCTGAATTCATAGAACTAAACTTCTGGTGATATTCACAACTTAAATATTTGAAAACTATTACAACCGTTCAAGTCGTTCCATGACTTTAATGATTTCCATTATTCCGTAAATTTGAAACAAGATACTCAAGTCTTGGCAAAGTATCAGTGACATTAGTTGTTTGCCTGCCATAATATCTTTGATTGGATGTTTGCATTCTCCTAAGTGTCTTTGTGATTGGATGTTTGCATGCTCCTAAGTGTCTTTCTCTCTGTGTGTGACTGCTTGGGATGCAAGCTTATTTAGCCTGTGGCAATCAATAGCACCCTAAATGATAATGGCCAGTGCCCAGCTCAAGAGCTCGAGGCCTGGGGAGAGAAAGACCTGCCCTTCCTCCCACTTCATCTTGCACTGCCTTTCCCACAGCTGTAGCAGCCATCACACAACCTCAGGCGGGCTAGTTAGCCCTGAGAAAAGAGCCTGAACCCCCGATCAATAACATTAGTCTTGTCTGCCTAATTGCTCATTGGTTGACATTGGCGCCGGGCTATATGTAAGTGCATGTTCCCCCGAGTGATCGACTTTGGCTCTATTTCCACCACTTCCCGCCTAGTGTTGGGCTCACGTTCTGCCCCTCTCTCCTCTTCCCTCCTTTCTCCTGTCCTCGCCTCTGTTCACCCATGTTCGGGATGGGGAAAACCTGACCTGATCGGCTTCTCCCCAGTTATCTCAGCGGTGCGAGACCGTCCAGAGACTCCGGCGTGATGTGCTGCTCTCTCTCTCTCCAGGCCCGTGACTCCCAGACCGCTCAGGTAAATATCCGGGTTTAATGACGAACGGGGAGATTAGCGAGTCGCTCTCGCTCGCAATTCCGGTGAGCGCCAGGAAAATTAGCCAGTCTCGTTTGGGGGTTTTCTGAGGAGCTTATGATATGATCTCACGCAGACGTACTATATGAGCGTGGAGCAGGGTGTGGAGTGGGCGGTATTGATTGTGCTCATTGTGAATTACGTGAATAGATAAAAGTGTGAGTGTGCATATATATGAAGCAATTATGTGCTCAGGTGCTAATGTAAAAATTCTGCTGAATAAATATGAAATGTGCCTCTATCAGCATCCAACTTGTGTCCCCTCGACGCCGGTCATTTGAGATGATAATTGGGATGGCGTGTTTGCCTTTTCTCTGATGAGAGGAGATATTGTGATTGCCCTCCTCAGCCAGGATTTAAATGTGCTATTGATCAGTGTGAGGCTCTGGAGCTCAAATCAAAACAGCAGTACAGCCCCCACACACTTACATATGCTTCTGCCTTTGTTTTTCACATTTTATTTTCCAGAAATCCTACAACCCTTTGACATAAAAACATCCGTTATTATGTCACTTACCATGAGAATCTCATTTCTATTCGTTCTCTCTCTCTGTTTTCCAGTAGTAGTGTGCTAATGTCATGATTTAAATGAAGTATTGATCAGTTTAGGAGGGGAGAATAGAGAGAGAGGGAGCGATTGTGAGGGAAAGAAAGCAAGACCAGGGTTATCGGTGTGGATCGCACACAGAAAGAGAGTGCTAACGGATGAGCCACATTTAAAGCGATTCCGTGAAATGGATTTCTGCATAATCTTTTGTTTTTAATTCAGGAATAATCGTCAGGCTTTTTCATTTGACTCATTCCGAGAGGGAAACGTGGACACGGAGGTGGCAGCGATGCTTTTAACAGGGCAGAAATGGAACAAATAACAAAACTGGTTTTTTTTTATTCTTGGTTTTGTTGATTGCGTGGAATATTTGCCTGCCTGTGTGCAGGTGTTTGATTAGTGGTTTGTCCTGGGTGCTTTCGGGGTCTCCATCTTGTCTGGTTATCATTCCTTTTGCACCGACGACACTGCAGCAGCAGCAGCATCAGGCACACTGGACTAAAGCCCCTGTCCAAGTGAACCAGCACCTGGGTCTGTTTGTCTTCCTCTTGCTGTCCTCCTTTCTCTTCTCCCAAGCTCCCTCCTCTTCTTCCTCTCTCTCTCTCCCTGTCTCTCACTCTCTCCCTCTCTCCCTCTTTCCCCCCAACCCTTCCTCTCATGTGATTTAGCAGGGCAAGGTTGTATTAATTAAGAGGCTTGTTTATTATTGTTAGCGTGCCCACTGGCCAGGCAACTGTTGTTGTCAGTCTCACAACAGTATAACTCACTGCTCCTATAGCTAGCCTACTTAGAGCGTACGTGTATTTTCACTGCAAGACATTCGTCTAACTGTCCTAGTTTGTGTAATTTATGTCAAGTGTTTAAAATGTCAATTTGTTTAGACATATTGTTCTTTGTCATTGTCATAATTATTTTGATTTTTAATGCATTGATCATTCTAATTTGTTCTGATTGTGATAATTGTTAAGACTTCACAAAGTATTGCATTTATGAGTGTTTTTATCACATGAAACAATCTCAACTTGAAATATTGTTCATTATTGAATAATAGACATTCTCATTTGCTCTTGGTAGATATTCTAGTCTGTTGTTTCGTCCTATTGCTATTGTTTAGAATGAAGTCTGCATCCTCTCTAGCAATCAATAAGTGCATTGTTATTGTTATTGTCTTTTTTTTTTCATTTATGCGTAACATTTCAATAGTAAGTGTTTTTGCAGAATGTATTTTTTGTGATTATTCATTCATTCATTCGACCCTATATTCTGCTCTTTTCCTGATGAGGAACAAACAGTTCCTTCGGGCAGATATCAGGCCTGATCTTGAGGGGACATGGCTCTGGGTGGCTTTATGTCCAGATGTGTATCTCAGGGGAAAGGGAAGCCAAGGTGCATCCTAGCTTCAGCCACGCAGTGAGCAGGCTGGCTGCGCAAAGAGGATAGTCTCTGTGTACTGGATTGATTTTTCTCCTCCTCTCGCCGCCCTGCCTTCTTTTGTGGTTCAATAGCTGGACATCCAGGAGCAAAGGATCGCTCAGCTGCAGACTGAACCGCAGGAGCCGAATGGAGCTCCGGAGGACACAGAGCAGTACCAGAAGCAGCTTCAGAGCCAGACCCAGCAGGCCCAGGAGCTCCAGACTCAGGTACAGTACTCACTACGAGGCCCAGACTTTGCCAGCAGGCTTCAGACTCTGCCATCATGCTTCGTGTGCCAATCCCTACCAGTGCATTCTGAGCAGAGCGGCATTTTGAGCAGCAATTTGAGCAGATTTGAAAGATTCCAGTCCCAATGTTTGTCTCGTAACTATTTTGGTGTCACCGCTGTGTATTCCACTATCCATACTGTAAATCGGTTCATATTGATTGGAATTTGTTTGACTCGTGCCATGTGACCTGGGCTAACACTCACAAAGAGATATTTGGGGAGCCGCCGTCAAAATGTTGACTATTGTATATCAGTGACTAACTGTCAGATGATCAAAAAGGGAAGGATGATCATATTTACTTGTATGTGTTGATGTAATTAAAAAGACAGATACACACACAACAAAAGCTGTACATCACACAAGCAGGTAGGCAAAGATGTACGTTCGCAGGCAGCGGAGTCGACAGACAAACAGCTACTTAGTCAGATTGACAGGCAAGACTAACGCCAGGCCTCTGATGACTGATGACTGGGCGTTTGGAGATGTATTCCTCCTCGAGAGAAAAAAACACGTTGACCAATCGGAATCTGACTGTTGATTGTTAGTGTCTGTGTCACCTGTCGCTAAGCCTCTGGGCAGACTCTGTTTGTGGAGCTGAATCAGAACCCGAAGTGTCATCTCTCCCAGTACCGTTGACTGGAACGTCGACAGCGCTGCCTGACCCGCTCTCTCCCCGCTTGTTTTTCTCTCCCAAACACTCTTCCACCCTCCACTGACCTTAACCGTTCATCCTTCTTTACTCCCTCCCATCCATTTTCTCTCACTTTTCACTAACTCTCTCACTCATTCACAGGTTCCAAGAGCTGCTGATAGTAAATTGTTTCTGGACTTAAAGGATAATTCTGGTTACCTGCAACTTGGGCCTTATTTTCCTCGTTTTTCTTTCTCTCCATCATGACGATTGATTGTGTTCAACATTTCATCACTTACTTCACTATAGTATAGAGCTAGCATCAGTTAGCACACACCCACGGTGCAAACACACTATCCTGCAGTTTAACCTGAAAAGCAATTAAAATAAGTCCTTTCAACACAATAAAAATGGCAAAAACTAGGAAAATAAGGCCCAGGTTGAAAATAATTAGAATTATCCCTTTATTTCAATCCATTACAAATGTACACATCATCCCCCTCAACTTTTGGCTAATATGTATCATTCATGATTCATTATTATGACCATTCATGATCTCACCAATTGTCATACACAATGTATTATAGGGAGCCCTTTGGTTAACTTTACCCTATCTCAATGTATGGGAGGTTACTTCATATAAGCAATCTAAAATAAAAAATATGTTGTAGGACTCATCAACACATCTCACTTGGCTTAATTTCACGAATCCATTCAGCATTGTTTACATGAACGAATTAGTTACCAAACTACACTACCCAGGAGGCTTTTAGCTAGTTGGATGTTCCATCTCCTGCAAAGGGAACAGGCTACGGTAGCTAAGTCACAAATTGCATCTCAAGAGGTGAAAGCTTACCCATGCGCAACACGTCTACTCCCTGCTATCAACAGTTGGTACGTTCTACAATGTAGTTCTCTATTTACGTTTCTACACCCTAAAATAATAGGAACGAGCAAAGCGTCTAAAAGCTTATACTACTGTAAGTAGTATGCCGAGAGGTGAATCTCAACACCATTCGTTGCTTTGTTTAGTTGCAGAAGACACTACTTTGCGGTCAATGTAAAATCACGCAAGCCACTTATCCGCTAGTCGACCACGGTAAGGCTTCGGCCTACACTTCCGCTTCGGCTCCCTATAGCAGGTATATAGGGTGAATGGTATTGAAGGCATTGGAGAAATCAAAAAATATGATTCTCACATGACATGACATAGCTACCACTGAAGCACTATGGGAATTAACAGCATGGTTGGAAAGCGCCTTTGACCTATCAGATAGCTCGGCTGAAATGACCCATTGTGTTATACAGTATTATTGTATGTACTGTGAGTACGAATTGTCAGTATTTCCTTTCTTCTTTTTAATCAGATTGTATTGTAACACTAAATACTTGACACACGTGATGTTTTTAGTCACAGAAGTTTCACTATTGTCATGCTGGACAATAAATGTGTTGTAGTTGTAGGAGTAGTAGTAGTGCTGTATGTGATGAATGAAACGCTGCATCTGGCAGAATAGGCCTACAGTATGAAACATGTCACGTGTCAAATGTCTAAGCCAAATGTCAAAGGCATATACTCAGTTCAGTTGTGTATATGTATGTGTGAGATGTTAGAGTTGTCATAGTGTAGTATTGTATTGCGCCAGGCTGTCATCTCTTGATTCCCTCTCTCTTTCTGTCACGTCTCCCTCAGCTGGCTGCAGTCAAAGGGCATCTTGTGCAGGTGGAACGAGAGAATGAGGCACTCGTGGGATGTAAGCGGGAGCAGAGAGCTGAGGTCAGCCCAGCACAATGCACACACCCTCTGACCAACACACCACCATACATTACCAGTCCGTCCCACGTTCACCTACGCAGTCACACAGATCATGGAATTTAATAAAGGCTCTGAGGAAGTGATGGAATATCAGGGAATTTGACCAAATGGGCCACTTCACAGGAATATAACAGAATGTATTTTACAACTTGTGTCGCACATTCATTGCATTAGAATGTTTTTTATACATTGTATGGCCACTTTCTCCATAGCGAGCCCAATGTAGCGTAAACCAGACTGTTTACCCCTTCAGAACTTTTCTGAGCTGATAAACAACATTAACAAACCGGGGAGGAACATTTTTAGGTCATGGGAGCTCGCCGATTTAATTATGGAAAGTCGTGGAAAAGTTATGGAATTTTATTTTAGGGCCACGGTGGGAACCCTGACAGGTGTATCTGTGCCAAATACCTTCATCTATGATGTATGTGTGTGCATGCATGCATGTGTGTGCTTGTGTGTGTGTGTGTCTGTGTTTGTGGGCACATACACAGACACTTGCATATACATTATATTCACATGTATATGTGCGCTCATCAGTTTTCCACTTGCCCCTCCCAGTTGTGCTGTTTCTCCATTAACCCGGGTGGACAGCCATTTCCACTCAGGAAGCTGGCGTGTCTCAGGAGGATAAGGACATACAGAGGAGTTAAACATAGATATGTCTGAGGGCTGAATATGGGATCCTACAGTGGTAGGAATGAGGATGGATAATGGGAGCCACACTGACCTTATTTCCACGGATTCCTCTCCAGTATTAGTAGTGGGTGATGGGATGGACCCTCTCCTCTGGCCTCAGTCTCTGGAGTATCAGAGGGAGATAGACCGCAATGTCCCAAATGTCTTAGAGATATCTAACATCTCCAGTTCTGTCTCGGTGTGTCCGTGTGTCTGGCTGTGTACAGTATATGCATGTGTGTCTACTCGTCAGGTGCGGCGGCTGACTCAGGGCAGAGCGGCCGCAGTAAGCGCCCAGGTGGAGTGCAGACGTAAAGAGCCCTGCCCAGGTCATACAGTGCCAGGATAGGGCACAGGATGCCAAGAGGCGGGTGAGAGAACCACTACTCAGCTGCACAGGGAGTGCTGATTTGGTGTCACTCTGGTTACTGCTCAGGTCAGCTGGTCTTACCAACACAGAGGCAATGGCTCTCATCATTAGGTAGAGGTGTGTTGATTCAAAGATTTAATTCAGAGCATTGGGCTAAGCATTTATATACGGTGACCTCAGTCTGAGAGCGTCAAATATATTGTGTTGAATATAATAATAATAATTAGACATATTTTATAGGAACAGAGCTTATCTTGTTTAATTGTGTCAGTGGGCTTTTATTTTATTGTACCGGATATTGCATATCCAGACATGAATCAGTTACAACAGAATGAAATATTATGTTGGGTAACGTAATATATTCACATTGGCTATGGTAATGCTAGTGTTATAGTTGTTGTGGTTCAGAATCCAAAACTCCCGCTGATCCACTCACTTCACATTAAATGGGGAAAGAATGGCACATTTCCTGCATTGCTCAGTAAACAAGCAGCACCTTTATTTCAGCATAATTATTCAACATTGTTCCTGGGCCCGCACACCCAACAGACTCACCCGCCAGAAAATGTCTGTACATTTGTCTTGCATCCCTCAGTGGCGCAGATTTGAAAGTGGCCTCCGCTCAGCCTGTCTTTTCAGACATCCGTTACAGCAACACTGCATTATTCGTATTCACTGGAGGTTTAGGAAATTGTATGTGTGAGAGAAGAGTTTTTTGTGTTTG
>OMOT01042983.1:0-12566 GCA_900312575.1 Acanthochaenus luetkenii | reverse complement strand
ACGTCCCTGGCCGGTCCCCCTTCTTTAACCCGGGGCTACGCCCACCTCGCTGTCACGTCCCTGGCAGGTCCCCCTTCTTTAACCCGGGGCTACGCCCACCTCGCTGTCACGTCCCTGGCCGGTCCCCCTTCTTTAACCCGGGGCTACGCCCACCTCGCTGTCACGTCCCTGGCCGGTCCCCCTTCTTTAACCCGGGGCTACGCCCACCTCGCTGTCACGTCCCTGGCCGGTCCCCCTTCTTTAACCCGGGGCTACACCCACCTCGCTGTCACGTCCCTGGCCGGTCCCCCTTCTTTAACCCGGGGCTACACCCACCTCGCTGTCACGTCCCTGGCCGGTCCCCCTTCTTTAACCCGGGGCTAATTGGGTTATTACTGAAACATATTCATTCACTCCTTATTACGCCGGCCCTCATTTGTTTAAATTATGAGATCAAAATATGACTTGGGCCAGTTGATGTAATGAAATTGAAATTAAAATGAATTAGTCTTTCTAATGGTTTCTCCTCAAGGGGACTTTGGGTATGTCCCACCCAGCTGCCCAGTCCAGCGCGTTGCCCCGCTCCGATTGGACGTTTGTCGGCGCTAATGTGACAAAGTGTGACAGTAGTACCGTGGCTTTAAGCCCTGGGTGTGATATCTGAGTCAGAAGTTATGTTTGTCGTCTTAATGTTGTGGATAGATGCGATGTGGCTCCCTAATTCCATTTTCTTCTCTCCCGTCTCTTCGATCTCTCTGCTTCCTCGCTTCTCCAGGATTTACAGAAAGTTCCAGTATCTTTTGAACCCAAGACAAGTGTACAACCTGGCCAAGAATGGACCCATGCCAGGGTACGTTGGTGACCACGTGCTGGAAGTGGGTCAATGACATGTATGTTTTTTGTCTAAAATGTAATTTAAGAAAAACAAAGACACACATGTAATATATCAAATAATTCTACCAAATCTGCTTTGTGACAAACCACCTTCATTTTGATACATGAAGAATAAAAAGGTGAATTTTCTCCACACAGTTCTTCATCAAATAAGTGATGTGCATTTTAGACTGCAATGATGAATGTTTTTAGGTGTTCAGTAGTGGTAAATACAGTGAACTGGTATTTTGTTAATTTTGGAAAACAATGGAGTAATGCATGAATAAGAACATTGCCAAGACTATTATTATCTTAAGAGAATTATATGGTTGCACCACTTAACATTTTCTGGGTGGTGAGATCAGAAATCTTGATTTAAAAAATGAATCAATGGCATCTTAAAAGCTATAAAACAAATATGTACACACAGAATATATTCATGTGGACTACAAACTGCATTTTAAATCCATTTTGGTCAGATTTTTATTCTGGTCAGATGTTATTTTATGACTTTATAAAAAAATAATCTCAATTTTTTAAAACCTTATTTTAAAATAAACAGACAAGACAGACAAACAGTATAAAATCACTTCAGTCACGATCCAAACTGTAAGTTACCTCACAAATCATATTGCCTAATGATCTTCAGTTTACCAACACACCGATGCTTTCTGCTGTTGCTCACAGATAATAACCGGCATCACATGCGAGAGAGGCCTTTGGTATTACACCGTTCCCTCCATTCCCACACGCAGTACAGACACAATTAAGGAGAGATCACACATAACAAACACTGGAGACGACGGTATCATGCGGTAGCCTCGGGCGAGCGGCGGCTCCATAATGTGTAGGCCTGTGTGTGGATGGAGGGAGGGTGACACAGACGACTGACAGATAGAGGGGTGAAATGCTCGCCATACCACGTGTGATCACGCATACAGACAAGAGCATCTTATTGCGCGCTGTAGGTGCGCGGCAACATTGGGGTTCCTATTTTTCCACACCCGTGATTAAGTAAATGAATGGATCGTTTACATGCATAAGACTCCTTCACTTTGGCGTTTGCGTCCACCAGGAACTCCTCACCGCCGTGCTGCGGAGATGTTTGGCCTTGATTAGCGTTGAAAACAGAATCCCTGTGCCGTATAAAGAAGTAAAGACACAGCGGCACACGCAGGAGCAAAACCTCCGAAGGGTTTTGACGGCAGAGCTTCATCTTAGGGATTGTGCCAACACAGCTCTACGTTTCTGGGGGACTGACCTTGCCCGCCACGCTGTTTGTTTTCTGTCGATCTCTCCGCACGTGGCTGAAGGATCACCTGCATGGACTCTGCTCTGTCACAGTGCGTGGGCCTGAACCCGGTCTTCAGGGCGGAGAGCATTCCAGATGACCTTGCCCCTCTGTAACCATGTTAATATTTTGTCAAGTGTACGTAACGCAGCGCACATTAGCGAGGTGAACGGTCACGGTCGGACACGGCAGGCCGAGGCGGCCGCACGCACTGCTGTCAATTAGCTGCCTCGCTAACGCAATTATGGCAAATTAAGTGTTTGTTTCTTGGTATTTAAATATCACCAAAGTTGCCTTTCATGTTTGCGGCCGTCTGTTTTGCATCTAATATGGTTTGTGGTCCCAGTTGGAGAGTAATTGAGCGAATCATTTATCCGCCATACGAGGCTTGGAGGCTGGTTCATTCAGTTAGGGCTTTGTTATTGTGAAGGAACGGAAGAAGTTGGACTGAACATTGCCTGTCGTGATCCAATTAGCCCTCGAACAGGCAGGCTAGCTCGCTGAATGAATCATTGTCGATGCGACATGTGTTATTTTGTGGGACTAGAGGGGGTTTGCAGAGAAGCTGCATGTTGTGTCAGTGGTTGAATACAGGCGAGCAGAAATATGCTCGCGATCCGCACACAGGCGGCATCATGTGAACACACCAGCTCTCCAAGTTGAGCACAGATAGTTTGAACACGTCGTTTTTACAAGCTCGTGTTTTCTTTAATCACCTGAACAAATGTGTCATTTTTAAGTCAAATCGAATCTTTAAAGCGCCAACAAATGAAAAGCATGTTCCTTGTGGGATTTTATCAATGCAAAGTAAAATCCAGCCGGTTCTGTTGCAGTAATGTTCAGTGCTGACTGTGTTTGTTGGCAGCTTGAACTTCTTCAGAGACGTTCCTGAGTTCAGAGTGCTGGCCTGCGGTGGGGACGGCACAGTGGGCTGGATCCTGGACTTCATAGGTACATACTGTACTGTTTTCATATTACAAACACATGAGAAAACTATCATTATTATTATTGTCCTAATTATTATTATTGTCCTAATTATTATTATCATCATTATTATTATCATCATCATCATTATTATCATTATCATCATCATTATTATTATAATTATCTTACATTTTGTGTTTTTTTATTACAAACTCCCAAACCTCCTGGGGAGCAGCTGTATATTTGTTCATGCTGTCTTCAGTCCCTGATAACATAGAACATTGTAGAAGTAAAACGCTGTATTTCTTTTTTGGCAAAAATAGTAATTGTTTGTATTATTTTAGCAAAACCAACAGCTCTCTTGTTATTCCGTCTGAAATGGTAAAGCATACTTCACGGTTTGTATATAAACACTTCCATTACGTCCGAGCCTGCGTGTTCAGGAGAGGTGAAATGGGATGATTACGTGCGTTGGAAAACAGCATATTAGTCGTCATTTGAAATAAAATAAAAATAAAAATAACCTGGCCTGTTCTATTTGGTCTTGTAGACCTGTTACTTGTTCAGGCTGTCAAAAATTGCCTCAATTTTGTATCAATCAAAACAAAGAGAGGTAATAACCGTCAGGCAGTATGTGTCTCTTGAAATAGGACATTCATGTTGACTTGTAGTTTTACAACCGGGTCTTTGGTCAAGACTTGCGGTGGGTTTTGTTTTTGTTGTCTGGCCTTGTTTTGCACGGAGTTGTGATATTTGTCCCGCCGCTCCAGATAAGGCCAACCTGGACAGGAACCCCCCTGTGTGTGTGCTTCCTCTTGGCACTGGCAACGACCTGGCAAGATGTCTGCGATGGGGAGGAGGTACTTTTTGTATGGCAAGACACTTTGCCTGAATTTATTTGATTATGTTTCAATAAATGAAGTGTACTGCACTATCACATTATAACACAATGTTAAGATTATTATATTATATATAAGTGATTGTTTTAATCGGTGCATATAGAGCTCAGAGGGTCGGAGCACAGCGCTAAAACTGCCAGTGTTTGGGGTTCGATACCCGCCGGGGACGCCCAAGCTAAAAATATATGCACCAGGGTTCGGCCAATATCGATACTGATATTCAATATCTTTCAATTCAACCAGTTCCCTGCCAAGAAATTACAATTATTCAGTGTTTCCTCCGATATGTTATTCTTGTCGGGGCAGAAAAGCCTCTGAAACAGCATTTACACCATCATGGGACACTACTGGTCTGCAGGGTGACCCACCACACCCGTTGAATGGACAGGCTGATATCTGACATTTAATAAGAGGTGGCCTAACCCTGCTACTATGCGCTCATCGTACTGTAAGGCACTTTGGATAAAGGATTCGGCCAAGTGGCATGTTGTTATGTCAGACCCGTTTTAACCCACACGTCTCATGTTGTTCCCGGTCTACCCGAGGCTACGAGGGCGAGAGCCTGCTGAAGATCCTGCGGGACATTGAGAACAGCAGCGAGGTGATGCTGGACCGCTGGAAGATCGATGTCACGCCCACAGACAAGGAGGAGCGCGGGGACCCGGTGCCTTACAGCATCGTAAACAACTACTTCTCTATCGGAGTGGTGAGTCGGACACCGGTCGGTTTTGATGGGACTCGACAACAAGATTTCATAAACACCGGCTGTGTTTACATGCACAGAGAGTTCTGTTCTTAACCCGGTTTCTCGAGTAATCCGGTTTTGGGTCGGCACATGTAAACGCCGTAACTCCGTTCATGAGCTCATAGTCCAATTATGAGAAACCCTGTTAAGATGCCTGGCTGACTACTGAGGTGTGGAAACATCTGGACTCAGACAGCACTATGGGTACACAGCGGTGAGCAGTACTTACCATAACCATTACAGTTACTGTTACTATTGGGATTAGCATTTATTTCCCCTGTATTAGAAGTAACCTCTATATGGTTCAAACGCCGCATAAGCACTGTGCCGTACCCGTGCCGGCACAGGATCAGAACCCTTTGGTTTCCCCCTGCAATTCTGAACATATGGCGACCCAAGTGTAACTATAGCAGCAGCAGAACCATCAACACCAACAACAGACTGTCTGGAATACGACCTTAAACAGAATATGGCCAATAGCTGTAGCCGCTGATGTGTTCATTGACATACTAATAACAATGAAATATCCTCTAACAATAATGCTGATGGCTTTTATTAAGGGTTGAATAAAATAAAATAAAATAAAACATTGCTTATTACAGTACTTGGAGAAACAGCATAATCTCTCATTCCATGTATTTGCTTTGATCACATGCTAGTTATCCCTTTATTGAGATGTGCTCAAGCCTCTACCACCTCTGATCGATAAACACGCCCTGTTGTGTATCCGCGCGGCGTTAGCCCCCCCCCGCACCCATCAGCACCTCCCTGTCCATCTCCACCGTAATGACACTGATTTCACCGAGCTCATGTTAGCCATTACTGATAAATGTCAGGGGGAAATATGGTAATTGACATTTGCAGGTGGTGGAGGTGGGGGCAACTCCATATTGTGACATTCATACACAGTGTAACGGGGAAAACGCGTGATGCATGGCCTCACAAATGTTAGTGGAATAACACCCGCAGCCTCGGCCCCTAATGACGATATTAGAGGATATTAGAGGACAGGTCTTGTTAACATTGTGATAGAGGAGAAGAATGGGTGTTGTAATGTATGGCTCTGAACTTATGGTGATGTGCATAGGGGGAAGTGGCAACAGTGCAGAATAAATCTCAGCATCTCCACCCTTCCCACTCCAACACATTTTGCATCGATTTCCCAGTCTAAATGTCAAGAAACACAAAGACTAAGGAACAAGTTACTCAATCTTTTGTCGCTCGCAGACTCTTTACAAACTGGGCAAGGGTCAGAACTTTTCTCTGGCAGGATTGCCATATCAAGTCAAGTCAACTTTATTCATACAGCGCTTTAAAAACACAAAACCAGCGAGTACCAAAGTGCGTTACGGAATGGGAGCGTTACAAAACCGGGAGAAAGGAGGCAGAGTATTGGACACCAACAGATAAATGAAGATGTAGGGAAATAACAGCATGGTGAACATCACAAAATAAGAGCAACGGAGCACAAAAGAGCAGTGAAAGGCACAATTAATAAAAAATAGGTTTCAAAACTACTGTGGATCCACACCGTTCCAAGGCCGCGTCGCAAAGAGCAACTCCCACCTCTACATCGTGTTCAGTCCAAAGCGGCGTTCCTTCTTTGTCATCATTGTAGGTTTTAAGACGAGTCTGAAGTTGAATGAGTCTCTCCGGGTGGGAAAAGGACAGAAAAACGGTTGGCTCAGCAGGCAGAGGTGTACGCCAACTGTTGTGGGTTTGAGTCCTGCTGACAGCCTTTGACGCATTCCTCTCTCTCTTCCTCCAACACGCTTCAACGCATGCTGTCTAATAAAGCAGAGATACCCGGAAAATAATGTCTTGATGAGACCAGTGAATTCCTCTTTGCTGAACCAAACACTATGAGAAAAAGAAAAACACAAACTTTGGCCTGGCTACTTCATAAAAGTGATTATAACTCCATTGTCTTTGCTCTGGCAACGGGATTAGTACACAGCAGGCGTGATGATGACAGATGAAGTTGTTTGTGGGGGATTAAGAAGATTTTGAGCGTCTCTATGGAATGGAGTGTGATATAATATTTTGTGACACATTTCACATCAAATTTCTAGTCAAGCTAAGTCAAGCTAATAATTACCTCAGAGATTATGCAGATGAAGAAAGATTGTTTCTATAATCAAAACATCAGCAGTAGCGGACAAAACGTGGCCCGATTGGTTGTCATCGTGAATTTGCACTAATTTGCACAAAAGTTCAATCTGAAACCTTTTGAATTTGTGATAACAAAAAAAGAAAAGAAGAGAAGAAGAGGCGGTGAAACGTACTTTAGTCCAAACTTGAGGCTGTTGATCCCTCTGACACCTCTCGCACTCACACCTTTAGCGTCAATGTCTGACGAACAAACTGAAGCGTTCTCGTTACGACTTCATCTTCCAAGTCGTTTAGATCCCAAAGCCCAGGTGATCCTTCCAAAAAAGAAAGACCGTCTTTTAGGGGGCGGGCTGGGGGACTCGTTCAACCCAACCTCCCGCCTCAGCCAGTCACAGCCCAGTTGGATTGAGAATTAATGGCGCCATCCCTTTGGGAGGATGTGGAAGTGACGTGAAATGTAATGATCTCAATCAGGGCCAGGGGTGAGAGACAGAACTAATCACTGAGCGAGCTCCGCTACCATAATGCAGTCAGTCGCCCTAATGACCCCGGCGCTCCTGTCAAAGCCATTACTCTCCCCCCCAGTGAAAGGCACATCAAACCACTGGGCCCACTCGTAATTGGACTAAACTTTGAGCTATGAGAGGACATTACACATGTCCTGTATTAATTTGGGTGCCAGCTTTTTACAATGGTAATTATTTGAGGGCAGCTAGAGGGAGAGTGAGCGAGTGAGCCGACGTCGGCCCACGGCCGCGAGGGGGTCAAGATGGGAATATGTCCTAAATGTATTGATGGTGTGACCTAGGTATGTAATGGTCCCATATTATTCAACTGTCACTGTTTTGTTTCCGGGATAAGAATAATGCTCTTCATGATGTAGTTTAGTTAAACTACATCATAACTAAACTACAGTAAGTCTTAAATGTAGTCTTTAGAAGTCTTCAAATGAAATCAGTGAAACAACTTTTTTTAAATGTGATATTATTTAACTGAGCCCCAAAGTAGTACGTAGGACTGCTCCGATTTTATCCTCGCCTCGCGGTTTTAGCTGTACTGGCTTGGATCAATGCTAACAAATAGTATTTGCCATTGCGCGGACTGTCCCCCCTGCTAGCCTTCTTTAAAATGACTAAATCCACTCAGCACATTTACAATTTACAAGTGTAGTATAATCTAGTATAATCGTGTTCCGCTCGCGCACCTGCGAGAAACCGTACCATGTGCAGCACAGACAGTGTTCTACTTCACAGGGAAGTAGATCTGCCACTCAAAGCAGATTGTACTGCAACTTTCCCTCATTCTTCCTTTTAGGTGTTTTTTAGGCTGAATGAAGGGAGATTTTGGTGTTGCTAATAAGTTCATTACATGAGGCTTCACATCCCAAAGTTTTACTTAACGATATAAAAATACACTTTTGTCAGTTCAAGTTGAAGAAATAAATAATCTTACCAGACTGAGACGGTGTTAACATACAGACAAGTCTCACCACGGTAACATATGTAACATGCACCGTATGAGCTTTAACACTCTCCAATGTGGCTGCACCTTTTGCCCCAGGTCACAGGGAAAGAGGGAGAGATGGAGAAAAGAAGCAGAGAAGAGAGGGAGAGAGGTGGAGAGGTGGAGGAAGGGAGACAGAAAACAACTTGGTTGCCAGGGGTGTCGGCAGCATCCTGTAGGTTGGTTGGGAGCTGTGATTACACGCAATGTGTGTTTAATTAATTAGCCTGTGTGGAGCCAGCGTGCTGTTCATCAGGCTCTCTGTCGATACCCCTCGATCCCTGGCTCGACCCCACCGCCACCTTCCACTGGGCCAGGAACTCCTGTCGTCGCTTTATATAAATATTCAAGGGACACACGTTCTGCTTAGGGGCAACGTTTGGAAAGTTGGCAAAGTTAGTTAACGAGGAAGAAGTTGTCTTGGATGTAATGTAATATTTGCATGCAAATGAGGTTAAAGCTAAACTTAAAAATACTTTGGGGTTCTTAGTCACGAGCCTCACGTCAACACAAAACACACCAAAAACAGAGACACTGTAAAAACAGATAATATATACATGTAAAGTCTCTGAACCTGGATCTGGCGATAGCATCTTCCTCGCGGAAGCAAACCTGGCATCTTCACACGTCGGTGGCTCCAAATGGCAGCGTTAAAAAAAATACAAAATTCAAACAGCACGCTCGTGTTTACCAACCCGGCCGGTCTGTGATGCTTTATACCAGAGATACCAAAGGGACGAGAGAGGAACAGAACTAACGATGGTGAGTCCAGATTTCTCTGGAGTTTTAGATTCTCTCTCAGGTTTCGATTCATCACTTCCTGTGGGCAGAAAAGACACCAGATTTTCACTTGGGCAAATAAGCCCAAACTACAGGGTGTCAGTTAGGAGGGACGGGACGCTCGTCTCTGTTGCAGCCCCAATTTGTGATTTAGGCTGATAAGACGGGTGTGTTTTTACATAAAAGTCTTGCTTGGTGTGGCTTTAAAACTCAATATTCCGATGTTTGCAGTAAGTAAAACATGTCGTGCTTCTCTGTTGCAGGATGCCTCCATTGCACATCGCTTCCACATCATGAGGGAGAAGCACCCTGAGAGGTTCAACAGCAGGTATGAGGTGCTTTTTAAAATGTGTTTGTCGCTACATGCTAAAGCTAAATGTGGTAGCTTTTCAACCTTCCTGTGATGCGCTCTATTTTAATTGGCGATGTCGTGTGATGATGACACATTGTCTCCTAATAAAATCGCCTGTACTCAAAGAACAACATGTTTCTACAGTTCTCGCTCTGCTTCTAGCTCTTTCCATTCCTACATGTGGGAAACTGAATCTGCACACTATATCTAACAGTGTTCATACTTGTCTTTAATGAAGTGATTGTATTGCGAACATGATGCTTGTCAGGAATTTTGACGACATGCGAATCCACATCACAAGGGCCACATTTAATTGTCACCATAAATGAAGCTACAATGTCCGATGCCTCCGACAGCTTTGCTCTCTCGGCCGTACAGGGCAGCGGTGATACAGCTTTCAACACCTTCGGGATGGGGAAGTGGATTTCTCTCACTTCTCATGTATTGACAAAATTTGAGACCCCAAAAAAAAAAGACCAGACTGACTAGAATCAAAACAATTGTACCATTCTGGCTGAAATTGACACTGTTTTTTCTCCAACAATACAACGTTTGATGGACATCAGTGTCCTCGCCTGTCCCTCTTTGTCTACGATTTTAACACCAAAGACCCTGATGGAAATACTGTAAGTCTTCATTTTGAGAAGATGTGTTGTAACAATTTAAAAATAAACTAAACCAAACTAAACTAAACCAAACCAAACCTGTACTGCATCTAAAGAAGCTTGGCATGACCTACACATGACAACACAACAGACTGTGTGGCTGCTTTGGAGATCAGCATGACTAATGGACAGGCTTCATATTTAGCATTTGTGATTAGCGTGAGGAGATGTGTTCACCTTTGGAGATGAACAAATGTGGCATCTATGTTTCCATCAATATTTAACGTCTCCAATATGTCTCCACTAGCGCCAGGGAGTAATTGCAGGCGTAATTTAATTTGCTTGGCTAGTTTGACATCATGGATCAGTCAGACTGATGACACACAGCCGCCTAATAATCCCATTTGTACTCATTATCATATTTTAACCTGGTCTTAGTACAACATTTAGAGCAGCTTCTTTTTTTTTTCTACAGCACATGTAGATACGCCAGCGAAATGGTCCAAAGGGAAGTGAAGGGAGTTTCAAATAAACAGAGGCATGTCACGTAATGGTTACCAGTCAAATTGTACAACAAAAGAGGAGAAATATATCAAACGGTGATAAGTATTACCATTTCATTTTGTTGTTAGTCCTCCAACATGGCAGCCTGTCACTCGCAGCCGTTGGTAACCATTATTGCAAAAGGGCTGTTTTCGGTTCAGAAATTGTGTTCAGTACGCTGGATCATCCATTGGTTAAAAAGACATATGTCGTTTTCATGTTGGACCTATTAATTTATTGTCAGTCAAATATAAGTCGCCCTCACAGATGTATACACAGGACACATGGACTGCATCTCTGTTGTTTTACCCCATTTTAAGCCTCTGTGAAAAATGATTGAGGTATTTTAAGAAAATTATTCCGTCTGTTATTTGAATTCAATGAATAATTCACAAGGGGGAATGGGTTTAGGATCTCTCTATTACACACTATCCTTGCCAGTTCAATAATGCATGATTATAGTTTTTCAAGGTAGCATAGATTTTGTTGGATTTGTCCAAGGGGCTCACGTCCATTGTAAGTGTATTGCAACTTATCATGGAGTCGTCCAACTGGAAGCTCTGTCTCAGGAACTTCAACGACAGTGGAAGCAAAGTGCAGTCAGTGTGTCTTGGGGATATATCGTGTATCACTATTGTCTGATCTGCAATCAGTATTTTTGTTCAGGAATGTTTCAGGAAATTAAGCGAACGCTGATTTTTCTCAGTGACGGCCATGTTTTTTTTGTTACATGTTTTATTATACGACGGGTTTTCAACAGGTTTCAAGTGTTATGAAACTCAGTTAAGACATAAATGCAATGGAAAATATCAATACCAAATAACAATACCAAAACGGCAGGTTTTCCACAGTAGTAACATAGGCCTTTAGAGATTAAATAGATTTATAGTAAGAGGAACTGGAGCAAGTTCAATCAATCACAGTAGATAAATCAAACATAATTTGATAATAATAATAATAATTTACAGCAATTTAAAAAAGATACAAAATGCTGTAAAATGGAAGACAATACAAGACTGACATATGAACAAATATAATTAAGTTGTGCCGCTGACTCCATATCTCATTAAGGGTCACCCAGCAAAATTCAGTCAACAAATTAACAAATTAACAAAATAATTAATAATGAGAGGATCAGCTCGATGCAAGATCATTCGTTTTCAGTTGTGCCTCGAAGGAAGTTACAGTTGACCTTACGTATTTCTCCAGGTAGGGTGATCCTAAGTTTAAACAGCTTTTTACATAAAACATACTCAGATATAAGTAATATTACATGCAATATTACAGCAGTGACACCAAACCACACGCAGTCTTGTCATAGCTTTACGATAGCTGCACAAGCTTCCCTGTTCTTCCATTAGTTTCATTCACTAGTAGTGACTTCCAGAGGTAGAATTTTTTCCAGTAAAACCACAACGTTTTATTACTATTTTTTCTCCTGATGGATATGAAATGACTTGTTTTTAGAAATAGAAGATCTCTTTATGTCACTGTTCAGTATACATATAAAACACCATTTAGACTACTGGAAAGGAAGTCAGTGAAGAATAAGCACTGTTTAATAGACAAAAATCATCTCTCTCCACGAAGCGTGTTTCAGGGATTAAGAATGCTTCTTTTCAAATTGACACCCATGTATTTTTGAAATGACACCGTTGCGTTTGGACTGGTTTCAAGGTCCACGGGTCTTGAAACCCACTGAGCGCAGAAATAACCGTGTAAGATTTCAATACAAATAGGAAAAAGAAAAATGCCAAAACTGGAGATATTAGGTTTTCACCCATCTGCAGTAATGGGCCGATGGTTGCAGGAGACCGACTCCATACATTCTGCCACTGGTTTGCCCTTAAAGAAGATGTAAATATTTAATCAGCTTTAATTACCAACCAAATAACGCCATGTTGCTTTTCTCAATTATAAAAGGAGGATATTTTGTCGATGAAATGCAGGGGTCATGCAA
>OMOT01042982.1:1867-14225 GCA_900312575.1 Acanthochaenus luetkenii | reverse complement strand
AGTACATGGACTAATAGTTTTGCTGCAATCAATGAAACACACAGTGATGTTAATCAAACAGAACATACTTGGAGAATGGCACTTTATTACAATTGATGGCTCCTGCTGTTGCCATATTGTCCTACTGTATGTACATCTCTGTCTTCATTAGACATGTGAAACAATGTGGATGCTGAGCAGAGAAAGGGTGAGGGAGAGGAGGAGACAGAAAGAGAAAGAAAGAGCGATAAAGAGAAGAGCGACAGAGAAAGCTATGGAGAGATCACTCACCTTTTACCTCCATCCATCCATCTGTCCCTCTCCACCTCCATCTCTCCATCCCTCCATCCCTCTGTCCTGCTGACAGAAATACATTATCTGAGGCACATTCTCGCCTTGAAGTTCCTCCCTCAGCAACCGCTGCCTCAAACACTTTATTGAGTTATCGAACGGAGAATATATTTGACAAATGGAGTCAACAGACTGGGCTCTGGTTTACATCCCTATCCAAACACTCTGTGTTTACTCTAGGAAACCAAAATATGAATCTGTGCCCAGCTCGTGTGCAGATCAATAGCCTGCTTCAGATACCTTCAGGTGTCAGTCAACAAACACATGGGTAATATTGCAATGAATACAGAAACTCTGTATCTCCTTTCACCTACTGGTTCCACAGCCAAAGGATTGTGTGATTAACCAAGTGACCTGATTGTCATTTGCACATGCAGGGGTTGTGAGAAGAGTGGGAGTCTGTCCTTTCCCCAGGTAAACTTCCCCACTGAAGTCATTCAGTGAGGTTGAAGGAGAGGTGCAGGGAGACTCGGGGTTACAGTATATTAGTACTATTAACTTGTTATGGCCTGTTATTGTTTGTGTCTTTAGTATTGGTCTTTCAGTGAGCGGTAGTACTGACAAGCGGTAACACGCGGGCCGGTGACCGCTCACCGGGGAGGTGGAACCTCGAGAGACGCCAGACCTGTTCAGCCTCCTCCCACCTCATCCTCCCACCTCATCCTCCCACCTCATCCTCCCACCTCATCCTCCCACCTCATCCTCCAGCCTCATCCTCCAGCCTCATCCTCCCGCCTCATCCTCCAGCCTGATTCCTCCAGCCTCATCCTCCAGCCTCATCCTCCCGCCTCATCCTCCAGCCTCATCCTCCCACCTCATCCTCCCACCTCATCCTCCAGCCTCATCCTCCCACCTCATCCTCCCAAAGGCTGTATGGACATCTGTCATCACAGAACCGTCTGGCCAGGGGTGAGGGGATATGATGAGAAGGGGAGATATGAAGGTTACCAGAGGTAGAGAGGAACATCAGTTTGACAACTATGTCTGATAATTGTACATGGCCTTTGACTTTGCAGGTCTGTTTGTGTATTTGTGTATTTTTGGTGTATATGGCAACCGCAAGGTTGAAGGTTCAAGTCCAGCACTTCCTAACCCCAACTTGATCCCATTGTGCAGGTTGGTGCCTTGCATGGCTGCTTCCACCAACGGTATGATGATATGTAAGTCGCTTTGGATAAAAGCTTCTGCTAAATGCCGTAATGTCATATTTATGTTTGAGTGTGTGTATATACGCACATATGCATGTGCATGTGCCAGCTATGTACTTGTAAATGTGCGCATACAATACATGCGACTAAAAGTAAAAGGGCGGTCGGAACTGGGTGTCATCTGATGAGTCAGCAGGTTGTTTACTGAGCCTTACCCTCCGAGTCCCAGCGTGCCTCATTAGCTGCTGTCATTTCAGTTCTTGTTCCCTTGTTAATCACCTCAGTCGATCACCACTGAACAACAAAAGTTGAACTGAGCTGCAAAATGCAACTCAGTGCGGGTTAAGGCAGCTACAGTTGTGCCACATGCCTACAATCAAAGGGTCTACATTTTTGGTGAAGCAAATTCGATCTGTAGTGGCAAGGGGGCCTAGTGGTTAGAGGGACTGTCCTTCAGTCGGGTGTGGTGATGAACATCTCTGAAAATAAATTATTTTTGAAAAGCGTTCACATGCCACTTGATGATGTGAGCGTGGTCTCTCAATAATGACGTTCTAACTAGATGCTGCTCATTCTTTGTGTGTGGCAGCACACGGTTGAATAGATAGCCTATTTAATGAGCATCATTCATGCCAATCTCAAATCTAATATGACCGTGTTCTTTTCCACCTTGTTCCATTTGAAAACTGCATTCATATTTCATATGCGGCCTGTCTAAATGTATGAATACACATAAATGGTCCAATTGGGCATGATGATGACAAATATAACACTGAAAAGCGATCAGCTCAAAGTCATTAAAATGTCGGTTGGCTGTGTCACCGTCCGAGACCATTAGGTGTGACAAGCAAAGAAAAAGACTGTCAAGTACATTTCCTGCTATCTGAAATATTTGTTTGATTAGGAGTGTATTTATGTTAATTTGTTTGTGCTTGCCATCCTCCTTGTCATTCCATGTCGTAGCAACATGACATCTTGTTATTCGAGCACAGATAGCTTCTTTAAAATAAAAAAAATCTGGTCTCTCTCTCCAACCGAATCTTAATTGTGTCATCTCATTGAGAACAAGTGAGCATTACTGACACATGGTAAAAGGTGAAGCAAATGAGTCCATAACTTCCAATTATTTCTGTCAAGTGCTATGTTATCATCAGGCCAAGAGCTCAGGCAAGCTAAATTGTTGAATTAAACAGAGATGGCTGTAATGCAAAATAAGTAAATAATGCATCCCTTTGTATTTACATCAACAGTATACTGTAGGGATATGGGAGATCTTGAAAAATATGATACTTAGAGAGGTAAGAAGTGATTATATATTATTTTTGCATTTCATAGAATATGTTTTGCTCAAGCCTTTCTCCAACCTTGTTTTCCTCTCAGATGTATGTTTTTAAAGGCGGTGGATTTTCTCTCCATATCTAAATTGAATTTGTTCTCTTTATGTCAAACGTGTATTCTCTCTTATCTCTTCAAGTAAACACGTCCTTTTGTAGCGCCACACTTATTATCCTCAACATCGATCTCTTATGTATGGCCACGCGCGGTCTCGTTCAAGGGCAGTCCACTCACCTGCGCTTCATCCTCGGGCGTAGATTCCCCCCGGTGAGCTGCGCTGACCTCAGTGCAAATGCAGATGAGCGTGTGGCCGGTGCCAACTCAAGATCAAGACCTTTGCTCCCTTTGGTTCAAACATGAGGGATTATTTTTGCGTCTACAGTTGTTGTTTTTTCCAGGATGAAAATGTGTTTATAATTGTTCTGCCTGTCATCTGTCTTCTATCAGCACTCTGTCAGTCACCGAACGGATACTGCGGTTCATAAGTCACATGACCTTGACAGAAAGAGCTGTCCTCCACTAATGCTGCTGCATACCAATTTGCCCATGTTGTTGTTCTGAGATTTGAATTGAAATATCCGGGACGTCTTGCCTGCATTGAAAGCCACGGAAAAGAAGGTGTGATTATACTTTTTCTTTTAATGACATTTTGCAGGCATGTCCTTAAACAGTCTGTTGGTTTGTTACCTAGTGGCAGAAAGGAATTTAATACTGCTGACATGTTTGTTTACCACATAAACAAATAGTATCTTTCCACTGATGGGTTTCCCATTGGATATTATTATTTAGAACATATTTATGATTAATTATGATGGAACATAAATTGCCACCATTTCTGAACTGCAACGTGAGTACATTTATGATGTAAATTTTTTCACCACCATCTTCAGAGTTTGTGATGGACAACTCAAAACATACCAAAACCTTGCTGCGTGTTTCCATCCCGAGTGTGGTTCATTCTATGGGTCTGGCTGCATTGACTGAGCCAATGACATTAACAACTACACTATTAGCAACGTCAGTGTTAACATTGTGTGGCCTTGTGAAAAGCAGTTACATTTATTTCCCCACTTTTTCTTTGCAATTTGTTCTGCAGCATATCAGCCCTATTGTCCTCAGTGGCATGTAAATCGGCCCCTAAACACGCTAACCTTTCCCAGCACAGTGTGATAATGGCTGGTTTAATGTCACGTTGTCGCTCATTGAGGGCAGATGGGGGAATCCGCTGGGGCTTGTACAAAAGATTAAGTGGAATAATTATCCCATGTACAATTATGAGTGACATGAGGCTGATTGGAATGGTGGTTGTTAATGCCATTGACAATGTACATATTGTGTAAGGTTGTCAGAGGTGCTGTTTGATTACAGATGAGAAGCAATGGATGTAATAACGTTATTTTATGCAGTCCTTCCCCAGCCACATTGTTACCACATTACCGCAAATAAAGACTGTTCAGATTAAGGTGGACCAGCATTTAACACAAACTTGCCGGTTCAATTGCCGTCCAAACAACGTTGGCTGTTGGTAGACACAGAAAATTCGATGAGAAAATAGAGGTTTCTTTGCCAATTAGTACCAAACAACCAGCAATGTAAATAATATAGGAAGCGATGACCCTAATTTTAGGAAACCCTAGAATAGACAGCTGCTCTGCGTATTCCGACATGGTATTCCGACATGGTATTCCGACATGCCTCAGGACACACTGGAAACCAGTTTGTAACTGGGAGAAATGAAGGTGTAAAATGACAGTTTCATGTCTTCATTCATTGTAGGTAAGCATAATCTCACACATGACTTGGTCCTGAGGTCTAATTTTAGAATCCATTTAACTCTCAGCCTGTGAGTGAGCCTGTAACATTCCTTGGTATGTCTCGGGAACTGATTCATTTATTATAATGGAGTGGCTTCAAATTACAGATCTAGTTCTCAAGTGATACTGGGCTGTGACCCGCACCAGGAGACAGATCAAGGTCAAGATTTTATTAAAAATGGAGCGACGTTAATAAGCGAATAGTAGAAAGGGGGTGAGACGTGTTTGTTTTCATTGCAGTTTTACCCATGTGGTTGTTGACTGACACCTGGGTGAGAGAGATAGGTATAAATTGCTCTTAACACTGGGATAGAATGAAAGATAAAGAAGAGGGGTGAATAACTGAAGCCTGGGATGATATAGAAAATAAAGGAGGAGAATACGAGTGGAAAATGTGTCTGCCGAAGCGTAAAATTAGCAATTACACTGGGTGTCATCAGTAATAACTATTTCAGGCCAGATCTAGGTGGTTAATGTTGAACAGTGAGACTGTAAATCAGCCGTTACACCTGTGTTCAATCAGCCGGTCAGGGCTGTGATAGAGCACAACCCGGCTCAAAAACGCACCTATGCACCGATAAGCCAAGATGGCCGCCATCTGCTGGGAAAGCTTTCAGAAGCAATTTATTTTTTAAGACCCATATGCTGACCTTGGTTGTGAAAGAACACATTTGTATGAAATCACGTCGCAGGTTTATCCTTGTGTGTGTGTGTGTGTGTATTCTTTTTTTATTTTTCCATGGCGACAAGGGCAGAGGCTAGCTGTAGGAATGGGGAAAGGGTTTTGCCTGGGTAAATAAAAGGTCAGAGATGCAGTTAAAGTTGTGTTGAAAATGACAGGTGGAGAAAGAGATTCATTTCAGCTAGACCTCTAAGGGCCGGATCTACTAAGATCCCAAATAAAGGGCACTAATTTGCGTGTGCATTAAAAGTTTGCCCGTTTGGTTGATGGGCGTGTTGCGGGTGAATTACTAAGAATGATTGTGTAAATGACAACAGGTGCAAACGTGGTGGAGACAGCAGTATTTAAATGAGGGTTTTGCGTGTTTAATGGTTTGTACAATGGAGAGTTTGGACGGGCAACAGAACAATGCAAACAGTGCAAAATGAAATTTGAGCCTTTAGAATTAGAATTAGAAGGTTAAAATAGGCTACAATAAGTGTTAGAGCTGTAATAGATTGTTTTGTGATTAGATGTGTTTTTCATAATTATTTTGTGGGGCTTAACACAATAGGAAATGATTGAGACTGAGTAGATAAGTAGAGAAAAGTTTTTTTCAATAAATGTTGATTTCTTTATGCATGCAGAGCGTTAACACGTCCCATTGAAACATATTAAGTAAAGACACAGTCTCCATCAACTAAATTGCGTTTGAGGTTTGATAGATCACAGTGTGTGTGCTGCATTAATCTTTAATTTACATTTTCTCCTCCCAGTATTGTGCAAAATAGCGTGTAAACACCCCATCTTGCATATCAATTGAGGCAAAAGTACTAACTGGAAAAGATGTGTTATTTTGCACATTTGAAAGACACCGCTTCAGTTTGTATACTGCATATAGAAGAAAATACATTATCATGCGGGTTATTCGGGCACTGGCATCTTCTTTTCCAACTTTACAGAGCCACTTTCATATCTGGCAAATCTGTCCGCCAAAACAGTCCCGCTCATTTGGTTTGATTATTCTGCCGCTCTCATAAAAAATAACCATCTGTCCTTGGTTTCCAGAGGAAGCGCTTTTTAAAATCCCTACGCTTTCATTCATCACCATGATGTCACATCTATCACCGGGGCGATGGGAATACAAATGAGGTGGATGCACACTCAGTGGCCCGCTGTAAATAATTTACTGTTTTGTTTTATTGGAAACAGAGACACAACATTATTTTCTGCAAGGACTCCCCTTGGCCAAGGTCTGCAGACACATTCATCCAATACATACTGTATAGAGAGAGTTCAATCTCTCTCGTTTCATGTGTCTTTATTATGCATTATCACTCTAACCATTAGGAGGGGCTCTCTCACAGCCTGGACAGACACTGGAGTGCTGTTAGTGAGATGACGTGATGCATCAAAGCTCCTCATATCCATATGGTAAACGCCTGGCTATATCATGATGTATTAGCTATGTTTTTAGATGCCTAATTTAGACATGCTCTATGCTCTCTTTTGTTGTAATGATTAATTACGTACCATCTTGCAGGTACAGGCGCAAGGACGCCCACACAAACACATGCATGGATACACACAGACGCATCTAGTAAAACACCCAGCTACCACCCTCCACCATCACCCTCCCCTGTCCGCTATAAGTCATTCCATTTCTATTCAAGCCGAATTTAAAAACCTTGGCAGAGCATGCATCCAGCAATGTAAAGTGCAACTGAACGTTAATCCTAGTGCATCAGTTCACTGACAGAGCTGATTATAAAAGTCTTGATTGCTAGCTTTAATTACCCAAGCGTCACCTCAGTAGTGACAGTTAACTCTCTACTTTCTGCACCTTCAAACTCGCCAGTCAGTCGTAATCCTGTTGGGAGGGTGACATAGTGGAATTGGCTGCAGCCATGATCTACAGCAACGTCACAACGTTGCACGAGCCATCTAATCAAACCCGGTGAACTCAGGCACACCCCAATCCACGGGACTAGCCTTGTGGCCTATGGTTAACACATTTTCTGAATGTCCATATTCTTTACGATAATGACCGATTCGTATTCAGTCAAACCCTTGATGTCTCAATGAGTAGTTTGCTTTCCTCAAATAGCAGAACATAAAAGCTATTTGTTTTTTGGCCAACTGTGACATTTCTCCAGTAAGGCCTAAACACAGTGAAGCCTCTGTACCATCACCCCACTTCTGTGCCTCCATCTCTTCTTGTTTCTTGGGCCCGTTTGGCCAAGTGCTTCTGACACATCTCTCGTTCCTTCTCTTGCCCAAAGCAGCCACTATACCGGAACTATCCACCCGGAGAAAATCAATTTGTCTACCTCTGACACGTGCACATCCTTCACATGAAGCCCTGGCTCTCTTGTTTATTTGGGGAGAGAACTTCAACTGGCCCAAAGCTCGTGGAGGAAGTGGACAGTTGTCAGCAAGCTAAAAAGCAATGTAAGAAAAGATGACCAGAGAAAACCATAGCTGACAGGCAACACAAGGGAAACAACATCTGCCTCGGCATACATAAATATGCCGTACTTGAAAGCCAATGGTGGTTTCTGTATGTCCAGATAATACAGCACAATATGGGGGAGCGTAGCAGAGTATCTCTGTCTGAGGGATTGTAAGGGCGCGTTCACATCAAGCGTGTTTGGACCGGTTGAATCGAACTCTGGAACATTTCCTCCTTTAGATCGCTTCATTTGGACAGGTGGGAACAATACCATTCGAACTCGGGTGTGCACCAAGAGAAAATGCAGGTCTCAGTCCTACAGGAAATGACCCCAAAACATATGGTTTAATGATTGTTGTTCGTTGTTCAACCGTTGTTCCATACGGGTTTAAGCGTATGAGGAGATGGATGTTGACATCTGATACTGAGGGCAAACTGCAGCCTGGGCTGATGCTCATATTCAGCTTTTTTGTGTTCAGAGATGGTAAATTACAAAGAGCAGAGGCAAGTCTATAGTTAAAGTCACAGAAACTGGATTTGACTCCCCGTCTGGCAAAATCTTTAATGTGTGTTCCTCTTCTGAGGAAGTGTGTTGTATTTTCAGAGACTCTCAAAGCCCAAGTGTCCCTACAGACCAGAGAAATTGACCTTTGGCTGATTATAGATGCTGTGTGGTTCACCGCATGAGACATTTACATCAACAAAACATAATGTGTCAATAGCCTCATAAAGGTCTTCTTTGCACAACAAATGCATCATATTATTACTGCAATAAAAAGCTAAATGGAAGTGCTGTCCTGTATTTTTCATGGATTATTATTTAGAAGATTCAGCACTTAATTTACAATTATAAGTGGAACTGAGCAGATCATCTGTCAATACGTTGGGCAATTAAATAAATCTAAATCTAACAAAGTTGTGGATGACCATCACCTTTAGACAAGCAGCAGTAGCAATGGTAGGGCCAGGTCGTGGATGAGTTTATACTAATAGTTCAATGCATTCCCTACTGGCTGTAGGTGAAATATGAGGAGCCGATTTGAAATGAACTGACTGACCCCAGCTCTCTCCGTCTTTAAGCACCTGCAGTCCTATACTGAACCTCTTACTGAGGACCTCACAGGCACACGTTCCCCCTGTGTGAGTGGGTGTTACACTAGTGCTCATATAATCCTGAGCCACCGAAGCTACGATTGAGGGGTGGGTGATAATGATGATACTGCGGCTGTTTATTACTGACTTAGATGCGGAGAATGATGAAATCTTTGCTTCGTGCCTCTTCACAACAGTATGCGGCTATTGTGGATGATGAGAAGTGAAGCAGAGTACGTGGTATGTGCCTGACTTCATTGGAATATGCTCACTCGGTAATAGAAAGTGACATCCTCTTGTGGGTGGGCACAGTGCACTTTTCAGTGACTCCTGTCTCGGCTCAAGTGTTAATAATAAAAGTGGGGCAGAATTGTATTCAGTGAGGTTGGAAATGAGTTGCAACAGCTGAATACAGGGATCATCAAATCAATGTCGTAATAGCACGTGGTCTTGGATAATTCAGGGAAGGCGCGCA
Organism: Acanthochaenus luetkenii; assembly: GCA_900312575.1. Lineage (NCBI taxonomy): Eukaryota > Metazoa > Chordata > Actinopteri > Beryciformes > Stephanoberycidae > Acanthochaenus > Acanthochaenus luetkenii. The sequence goes on along the minus strand of OMOT01042982.1, from coordinate 4,918 downwards.
GTATTACAGCTATAAAAACGCAGATAAAATCCTATTTGAGATATGGAGCATAGCAGGCACAATGTGACATTGGCATCACCACAGTTAAGACATCGTCTCACAGCTTAAGCCACGCTCTAAATATGAAGTCTTAACTAAATCTCTCGGCTTATCTGATAGCCGACACTTAAGGCAAAGTGCTGTGGCTAGGAGTTTTCATCCCCACTGTCACTGATTTGTCAGGGCCACCTTCGCTGCTGATACTGATACCCTCCTCTCCTCTCCCAATATTCTCCCCTTTTTCAATTTGTCTGTCCCATTCCCTCCCTCCTCCCACAGCATCTCCTCCTCTCCATCCATGTTACCATGGTCTGCTGCTCCCCATCTCCTGTGGGGATTAGCAGGCTAAACGCAGGGAGGGGCTAAGTAGCATATGTGAGACGGTTCCTCCTTGGATCGCAAATTCGCCCATGATTGAGGGGAGTGACGCCAGGCCCCTACTGGGCAAGCAGGAGTTGCGAGGCACCACGCCGGGCAAAATGACCTCAAACTGACATTAAAGCGACCTTGAGCGGGACTTAGTGGGTAAGAGCTCTCGCTGGAATGTGATGATAAGGCTCCAGATTAACAGATGAGACTGGAGGGGATGAGAACATCTCCTGCGATACAGGAGATTAAGGAAGGGGAGATGCAAGATGCACACGTGTGCACACACACACACACACACACACACACACTGAAGATGAAGTCAGCAATATTTATTTTCATGTGATTTTCTCAAGATTGAAGATTCAATACTTTATTGCCCATAGCAACTCACCTGAATTTGTGCTCATGACAAACATTAAGACAAACAATAAGACAATGAATATCAAACACATCCCATGAAAAGCATAAAAGCATAAAACACAACATAAATGTGTACAGTATATTCTATTCTTCACCATGGAGCCTAGGTGAGGAATGAGGGTAGGACATAGAGATATATATGATTGCCTAATGCAAAAACACTATTAGAGGCCTGCCTCAGCATCTCACTAGAGGCCAGAAGTTTAACTTGATATTTATCTCATTAATTGTTGGAGGAAGTTCATCAAAGCTGATAATCTCATTCAATAAGGGGAATGAGAACATTTGGAAATGATGGGGAAAAAACAAAACATCTTCCATACTGTAAAGAAGAAACGCATGAGTGTGACCCTATATAAAGACGATGCCATGCCACAGCACTCACCCTACCAGGTTACAGTGTGAGGCGATGTCAGATCTCCTGTCCTCCGCTCTCCTCCCATCTTTCTCTCTCACACTCTCTTCGTCCACTCTACTGTATGTCTCTCGCATGGCTGTGAACCGGCATCTCTCCCTGACTCTCTGTCAGCCCTGCAGCTCTGATGGTGATGGACTCAGACTTATCAGACATCTGCTCTGTTGGCAGAATGACACAGATGCTTCATGTCCTGCATGATAAAGACATCAGTGGACTGTTAGAGGAAGCCCATTGGCTTAATCAATAGCCTAATTACTGTTAGGGAAAATATTATGTCATGCGTCCTCTCTGGTGGGAATGATTGGACTCTGTATTGTAATCAGTGAAAAATACATGGATGGGGCCCGATGACTCCTCTGGCCAAGGCTCTAGGTGGAGCCACAGAGAATACAATCCTTACTAGACATTGACTGAAGAGAAGAAGGACAACGACGATCTCGTACAACATCTCGTATGTTTATATGTATGGATTACAAGAAGAGTGGTAAAGTTCACTCGTCACATATCACATTTTCTTCTGACATTCCATTAGTTCCATGCAGTTCCTCCGCTGACTTTCACAATCATAATCACAATATTGTCTTTTCAATATCACATATCTGGCCGTTTTCCCTTCACCTAATTCTGAACTCAGCAGCGGCTTTGGAGTTTCCCAATCAATTCTCTCTGTGTTGCAGCCGTTGTCTGAATGAGGCTATTGTCTGAGAACAGACCTGCTCACCAGATGTTTGCTGTTTTTATTTACTTATAATGAAGATGAAACCGTTTCTTAATAGCACTGATGCAATAGATATTGTATGAGGCGCAGCCGAGTGCTGTCAGCAGCTCCTCGGTACGTGCTTTAGGGTTTAAGGACATTCTTTAGCAGCTATAGCGGTGGTTAGCATACCCATGGGGGTGAACTACAGTATTCTATTTACTTCTCTCTTTAGACCGAATTTGATGTGATTGAATGATGCACGTTTTCTGTAAATAATGACTTGGGGAAACTTAAATGAATCTGAACATTTTAACACAAGTTTTAACACAACAGCTTTTTGTGCACTTTCTACATCAAGGCACATCAATAAATGACAGCACTCAAAAATGCAGAGACTTTATTCCTTTGGCAGATTTGAAAGCAAACATGTTATGTATTCCAAAGACACTCGGATAGTTGGATACGTCACCACGTCTCCTCTCAAGCAGAACCTGTGAGATAAATTTGTTACATTTTGACATACTGTATTTCACAAGCAGCGCTACTGGGCAGCAGTTACTGCTGCTCTTTACAGATTGTTCCTTTTCACATTACATTTGTCTAGTGTTGCTGTAGCCAAGCTGAAAACATGCCCAGTGTAGTTCTCATCGCTCACATGCTAGCTGTGGCAGGACTGGCAAGCGGCAGCTCCTTCAAGGGTCCTCAACAACTAAACATTTTTTAGTCCGTGTTTTCCTCTGAAAATACAAAGGAGCGCCTCTTCACCTGTCAACATGATTATTCAGCCCAATGTTTCCTGCTGAATGGCGACCGGTGGTCTTACTTTCCCACATGGAGCTGTGGGAAGCCTTGAGACCTGGGACAAAAGACGCCCACAATCCTGGCTGGATTACCTCATGCCTTTGGTCCCTGAAGTGGCTAGTCAGTTGTCTTTCTCTCTCTCAAAAAATAAAATAAAAGAGGCAAGGAGCTGGAGTAGGTAAGGAAGGAGAAAAAAACATCCAATAGAGAGGAAGAGAGGAGTGTTGAGGGGAGAAGTGTGTGAAATGTTACATGAAAGGCACAAGTAGGGAAACTGATTGAGTATGTGTAAGCAAGAGAGAGA
>OMOT01042978.1:0-11645 GCA_900312575.1 Acanthochaenus luetkenii | reverse complement strand
CTCCCCTCCCCACTCACAATGAGGAAGGAAATGATGCGTTAAACACAGTGGAGCCACTCATTCTATAAAACAGCGGCATGAAGGAGAGGAGATATTGGCGGTTAATTTTTTTTTTTTAAGGCAGAAATGACAACTCGTTATTCACAGTTCACAGACATTGTGCCTGTAGTTTTATGACTGGGCCCCACAACTGGGCACAATGATGAATTCCCACACAAATCTCTCCGTAAAACAGATGTAAACTAAAATCAGCAGCTAAGTGCCCGGTCACAAATTCATCACCACTGACAAAATTGTCACGAGGACGGGACTGCTGGAAAAACCATTTCATAATTCCTGGGAATTGGCCAGTCATCATCCCCTCTACATGCATTTGATGAAAATACAGACAAACGGCGCAACTTTCATCTCTGCCTAGAACACCATGTGGCGCTCTTAAAGGATTCGGCTGAGTAAACACGCGAATGTAGCTTCGTAAAACATCAAGTCCAGAGAAACAGGCAGATAAAATGTTTGTTATACTGCAGGTAATCTTTTTGCTGTGGAAACGTTGTAAAAAGATCTCAGGAAGTGGCAGGTATTATTTCAGAAATCCCAGTGTTCACACACACACACAAATACTAATACGCACAGCATTCGCAATATAGAGGATGCACAGCTCAAATAGATGAGATGGAACTTGAAATTGAATTGCTGAACCTCATTTGTCAGCGAAAGAAGAATAGAGGAAGGTAGAGGTGAACAAAGACCAGGGCCAATCTCAGAGACATTGAAATTCTTCTTCTCCTTCAATTTAATTGTCTCCGTCCTTTTATTTCACCCGCCGGTAGATAACATTTACTCCATATAACCACGTCTCCTACTCTCACATTGTTCTCAGCTCTGTATCTCTGTAAATTGGGTATCTGACAGAGTAAAATTATTGTGTTGATGCGATTATAGAAAAGGCACAATTACCGTTACTTTAGTTAGTAGATGTATGACAAAGAAAATACAAAACAATCATTGTCAAAGGTACATTTTGTCCCCCAGAAAGTATAAACCACATGTCTTGTTTGTATTTTTACTGTTGTTTTGCTGTAGTTTACATCTATAGTTCAATTTAAGTTTAAGTTTCCTGCTTTTAGGATCCATTTCCTGTTTATTTCAATAATGATCTTCCCGAGCCATTCGACTATTCAGATGAAATTGCACCTCATGTGAGTTAAGGCATGTGGGTGGTGATGTAACATGCAATAAAACTGCTTTATGTTGAGTACATTTGGAATTTAATAGATTACCAGTGCAAGGGGTTCTCACTTTGCTGAGCAATGGCCTCTCAGATTCGTACTGGGGAGCATCACGTTGTCCTTTTTCTATTTTGTCAAAAGCACAAGTCGAACTGAGCAAATAAATAAGACAATAAATATTCCTAATTGCCCTCGGGCCAGAGTAATAAAGGATGTGCCGTGCTGTCGCGCTGCGCTCTGTGCTATTTTGCCCAAGGGCCACTAAAGTCGTCAATCAGCCGTGAATAGACGGCGTTATTAAAATTAGGCTCAAACACACCGGGGCAATTGATGAACGTGGTCATGGCTGAATGCCTATGCAGAGTCAGAACACATTTAGAAGGAAGTCTGTCATTGGGGCATCATCCACTAGATGCACTATTTAAGAGGACAGGGACTTGATAACTATTTAGCTAGAGGGGATGCAAAGGATGCATAACTTGATCGCCGGCTGCTCACGCCAAACATCCATCTGTATAGAAACTTTTGAAAATGGGGAGATTTAATGGCACTGACAAATATCAATTTTGATTCAGAAAGCTCATCATGAGTCAGGTTGGACAGATTGTCTGGTGCCTCCAGACAAGGCAGGTACATGAAAGCCAGGGTGTTTGTTGTGCAGACAGCGAGAGCGTCAGGGTCTATTGATTTAGCAGCCAGCTCCTGGCATAATGAAAGCCCATCCCAAAGGCAGCCCCATTGCTGCTCCACTGCTCTCCAATCATATTTGCGGTTGATCATGTCCCAAAGAGCTTGTCACCTCGGTGAGCTTGTCACCTCAGTGTTTTGTGACTCTTAAACCCTATATACACCCCCAACTTGTAAAATGGAAGTTGACCTTCTTCCTCGTAGATAAGCTGCAGGCTCCAGTACCTTCCAAATGAGATGTTTCACCCTGGCAGCATGGAGGGCTTGTTAATGGCATGCTAATCCTCACATCTGCTGCAAATAGCATGGAACAAACCTGGCCCGGTGTGTTTTAGTACGGGGCAGGTTGAACTTGTGGATAGAGAGCTGTAAGGTTATCATATTGACATTTTCATATAATATATATAAAATGTTCCATAATGAATAGGTTTACTTAGCATTTATATTTACATACTGCACGCTGTGGGTTACCACATGCAATATTTATCATGCCCCCGAATGCATTTATTTTGTTGCTCTGTGTTCCAGACTGTAAACATCAACATGTGTTGTCTTGGGAACTGGGGGAATTACCTATGGCGGAGGCTGGGAAAACGAGATTTGTTGAGAGTTAGCTCAAGCTGTCTAGAGTGTTCAGCATCAGCGAGCTCCAACCAATGGAAACTCCTCAGAGACAAAGCAGTATCCCTCTCCTGTCTATCCACTGCCCTGGACTGGCATTATTTAACCGCAACTCTTCAGTGGCCTTTGTAATCCATTCCTCCACAAATCTGCTCCCTTGTCTCCAATTTCGTTCTTGAGAAAAGTTTCAAAAGTTTTGAGTTTTTCCTCCATCCTAAGGGCAAAGCAAGGTTTAATCACAATGTCTGGTAATTTACGATTATGATTGCCTTTCTGTTTTCGGTGGCAAACTATGATTACTTCAGTCGGACATTCGTGTTTTTGCTTCCACAGGGAAATACAGCCTGTTGGCTTAGGAAATGTCAATGAGGCACTGCCACAGCTCTGTAGCATGGCGGTGGAACGGAGCACGCTGTATCCAGACTTGACCATGGAAAAGTAATTGATTGATAGATGGGCGGATGGATCAAGGACAGGCAGCAATCCACCATAGACTGGTTGGCAAAAAGACCTCCCCCGGTAAACGGTATACGAATCGTCATCCTGGCCACCGTGCCCCTTCGTGTCAACCTGCATCCGGCTGTCAGTCTGCTATCCGCTCCACCTCGTCACCCCCGCCGGATTCCAACTCTGCCATGGCATGAGTCCATCTCTCTCTTCTGGCAGGCTTGACAGACTAGATCCATATCAACAGCTGCCCTGTCGTACCCTTGAAAATCCCACAGGTGCGCAAAAATTACGTGGATATATTCTGATTGAAGTGCGATCCGTTTTCTGGGACGAGTGCGACACTTGGACATTCAGACGTTCCATCATTGCCTGAACAGCAGCCACACTGTAGGGAGCGGCAAGCAACCTAGTGAATGATTTGTGGTTTACTCCTTGGATCTGGGAGCGAGAGAGACTAAGAGAAAAAGAGAGATAGACAAACAAACAGAAATAGTGATATAGGGCCGCTGACTGTTCCGCAGTGAGTAAGTGTTGTATGGCAGTGAGTAAAGCTTTACAATTAAAAAAAACATGCTCCCGTTAGGCTGAATACTGCTAAATAATAAAATAGCCTACCATAACTAGGCAGACGACACCCACATCTACATTGCTCTCTCACCAAGCGAATATAGTCCCATTGACTCGCTGTGTCAGTGCATTGAACAAATCAATACCTGGATGCACCAAAACTTTCTTCAACTAAATAAGGACAAATCTGAGGTGATTGTCTTCAGTGCTCGTGATGAAAGGACCATACGAACTCGCTAGACCCCTAAGGTCATCTGGGACTGGTCTACTAACCTACTAACCATTCCCAGAGTTCAAACCAAACATGGTGAGGCAGCATTCAGTTATTATGCTGGAACAAACTTTCAGAAGATCTCCCAAACATAGACCATTTTGAAAACTAGGCTGAAAACTTTTATGTTCTGTATTGCATATGATTAAATTCTTGCCCTTTGACTTTTATTCATTTTTTAAGTGAATTCCTGCACTTAATGTTTTATGTTCTTTATGAGAACTGTTTTTGATCTTACTATTATTTTTATGAATTCTAATATTGCATTCTTATTCTGTGTCTATGTGAAGCACTTTGAGTAGCCTTTGTACGAAAGGTGCTATACAAATAAACTTGCTTTGCGAGGATGACAACTGAAAGGCTTCGAATGTCATTCATTAATCTGAGTAAGATCAACAAGATCTACATCAAAGAAAGTAGATTTACTTAAAATTTTGCCTGCGGCATTGGGGAACAATACGCAGCAACGAGGAAGAGCTATGCTTTCTTGCTGGTGCCTTTTGGGGCTTGAAAGAGATGCCTTTTGAAGCGTAGGATAGCCATAGAATTGCACATACAATCAATGAGGGCAGTGAAGAAGGACATAGGGATCACCAATTTAATGGTGGCTACATGTTGGAGGCATCAAAGTTGTTATTGATTGTCAATGCGCTGCAGTGCACCTTTCATCAGGCACCAATGGCTGGTGAAATCATTGCTGACCTGCTGGATAGCATGCATAAAAAAAGAAACATATGTTTTGGCTTTAAACGAGGTTAGATGTTTTATATTTATATGACGCTGGAGGTCTTTGCTGATCCTGCAGAGTCCTGCAGCTCTGCACTTACTTTTTTCAACTTTCGTATTCCCAGAAGGAAATGGCATATGCTCTTTTTAATAGCAATCTTTATCACATACCGGTAACATTTTGCTGTTACGAAACATGCCACTCGCTTTACCATCTGTTTTGTACCCACGTCGACCTTATCAACCACGTAACTCCTTTGGCTGCCAGCTGCTCATTGGCCGAGAGCCATCGATACACAAGAACATCCAACAGTATGACAACATCCTTTTCCAGCTATACTCCTGATAATGTAACCAGAAACAGGGATACTTTCCCCATTCAATAATAAGAACTTCTCTTTAAGAACAAAACTTTGTTGATGAATAAGACAATATGAAAAACAAGGACATGAGATATCAGTGTGCCGTATTGTGACTTTTGCATTTTCACATTACATAGCAAACCTTATACCAATTTGTATGTTTATGCCGCATAACAGATTTTTAAAAAGGTGAACACGGCACACTGCTTCCAATGCGTCCAAATTCAGTCAACTATTGTGAAACCTTTTGACCCACGGTCTTCATTATGCACAATCGAACTGTCCTTAGAAAGAAAACTGGACTTACCTATGATGGCTGAACTTCTTCACCACCTCCAAGCTGCTAAGAAGAAGAAATTGAGTTTACTGATGTCACGTTACATGATCTCTGGGTGTCGAAGTAGTCAAAATTCAAGGGGTTACCTCTTGCTGCCATTTGGGGCAGCCAATGAGCGAAATTCAAATTGAACAATAAATAAATAAAACCATTCATACAGATGTTTTTGTTGCTCTACACTATAATGTTTGACAAAAACTGCCAGATTTACAAATAGTTGAGGTTACAGTTTATCAGATATTTCCATATATTCAACATCTTTACAAAGTGCATGTCATGACCACTATATCGTGACAGACAGCTTTGCAGGTATAGAAGTGAAGCCCTTAGATTAAACGTCTTTCAGTTTTCAGATGCATGATGATTAAAAATCATGTTATCTTTAAGATTGTCAGTACAAGTGATGTGCAGTTAAAGAGTGTAGTATTTATGTTTTTTCCTCTGAGGTATCGCAGCCACACTCAGGACCATTTGAAACCGACAACTTGAGTATATTTGCTGTTCAGAAAATCTGAACAAACTCAAATAGCTATTTATCTCAAGGCCTCCGGTCGTAACGCTTTGCATCTGAGGGTAAAATGATGCCGATTCTCACTGGACTTGGTTGTTAGCAGCAGATATGGCTGGTTATATGCGCATGTTCCCTCTGGTGACTTTCGTCGCAGGGGATTAAAAACATAAATATGGTTGGGGAATCTAATAACCGTGTGCAGTGAAGGGAGAATATGCATTATCTACACCTCGCAAACACAAAATCAGCAAGCATAGCTGCAGCTGTAACCTTGACAATGACAATAAAGGCTATTAAAATGGAAATAATGAAGGTTTCACCCAGCGGGATTATCATGTCTGATCTGTCTGCGGGATACAGGTAGTCATCAGTGGCTGGAATCATCAATCCTATTACAGTGGAGCGGATCACAAAGCTACCAAAACCTGAGACTGATTACCTCATAAACATAGTTGACAAAGTATTATATTCAGTTCCAACAATGGCCAGCTATGCTAACGCGAGGTTCAGAGGAACATTTTAACCCACATTGCAACTCTTAAGCATTACATGCCGGTTTGCCTTGTCCACACGGCAGCCATATTTGATTGACGTCATACTCAACATGGGAAGCCCTACCTGCAAGAGAGCGAAGCAGATGTAAACGGGGGCAAACTCAACCGAACTGCCTTCGGGAAAGGTGCCAACTTATAGCTGAATGTGTGTAATTGACACCCATGACCCTCAAAATCTAATCAGCTCCATGGAACCTTGAGCTGAATATATGTAGCAAGTATGAACATCATAGGGTTATTTGTTTTGGAGTTATGGTGGGAACATACATACTGTGCATTCAGAAATATTCTATTCAACATTCTATGTCACAGCGTTATTCTAAAATTGATTAAGTTAATTCTTTTTCTAATCAATCTACACACAATACATGATAATGACGGTGAAAACAGGTTTATAGAATGTTTTGCACATATAAGACTGAAATATCACATGTACTATTCATGTGTTCTTCAGGACCGTAAATGCTGAATTATTTTGGTTGTACCCTTCCCCAGATCTGTGCCTCGCCACAATCCTGTCTCTTCATGGCTTGGTTTCTGCTCTGTCAACTGTGGGACCTTATATAGACAATGTGTGCCTTTCCAAATCATGTCCAATCAATTGATTTTACCACAGGTGGACTCCAATCAAGTCGTAGTAACAGGATGATCAATGGAACCAGGATTCACCGGAGCTCAATTTTGAATGTCATACATGGCAAAGGGTCTGAACATGTATGTAACTGTGATATTTCCGTTTTTATTTTCAATACATTTGGAAACATTTCTAAAAACCTGCTTACACATTGTCATTGTGGGGTATTGTGTGTAGATCGAAAAAGTGAAGGGGTCTGAATACTTTCTGAATGCACTGTACATATATGCAGACAGCACTGAACGACCTACTTGTTGGCGCAAGTAAATATACACCACATTTATCAAATTATTAAAAGATTAAGGATATAAAGCATCATGTCTGCATCTTACTAATGTTAAAAATAAAGGCTTTTAATGCTGCCATTTAATACGAATTTGACATGGTTGGTTTGGAGATAAATGTAACAACATGAATAATGTGAGCAATCGGCTACACCATTATGTATGATCAGCTAACATCATGTGTAGGTGAACCGCTGGTGTTAGCAGGTCTTATCCGCAGCATCATGGATGCTACCTTCAATCCAATTGCTGTAGCCTTTGATCTGGACCTTCTTGGGTCCTTTGGCCTCCAGCTCTGCTCATCTGAATGATATCAAAGAATAATTTTGGTGGATTGTTTTTTCCCCTCGCCAAGTAGGACATTAATCAAATATGGCCGGCGTGGGAATAAAGTGAAGGTAATTTTCATTTAGGTAAACTCCTTTAATGCAGCTTGTTGACATCATGCATGGCCGTGCTCATACTGCTTGTTGCTATTTTAGACTTGGATAATGGAAATTGAAGCTGATATCAATGATTTGCTGTGTGTGTGTGTGTGTGTGTATGCCTGTGACAAGCCATCTGCTAAAAAAGCAACTGCTGTACATCTGAATGGCAAGATAGATGAAATTTCTGCGGTTTTCCAACTGCTGTGGGAAGATGCAGTACGACACTGCCCAAATATAGTTCTATCGAGGACAAGGCTAAGGATGCATGACAGGGGATACAGGGAGGTCTTGGCAGACTCCCCGGTCAAATCAATACAAATGAAGATGTCCTTTTGAAATAAGGCGGCGGGCCTCAGCTCCTTCCTGTTTTGGCTCTGAGGGGTCGTTTGGGAGGCAGGGCCACAAGTCACGTAAGCGTAAAAACTGATGCTGGCTATGGTCCATTCCAGAGATTTGTCCGTTCCACGGTGGCCTCCCTTACTGCCCCAAACAGGTCTTAGGTGATTGGACATAAACCCTTCCTTCTTTATACCTTGTTATTTACACTAGACTTCTATTAGATCTCTAGAGGTGGGAGGGAGGGAACATGGGTGTGTTCGTGTGTGTTGGGATTTGGGTTTGTGTGTTTTGAGTGTTTTTAACATTACTTGTCTGACGGTAATGAAATGATGAATGATACACACATTTAATTAGGTGCATCAGCTTTAATAGCAGTCAATATTCAAGTTAATATCAGTTTGAATTTGGATTAGATGAATCATCACAAGAGGGTGTAACACAATGGTCAAAATAAGTGTGCAAGGCAATAGCTACTGTAAAATATCACAAAGTTGATTCTGTTGTGTTTATTCAGCAATGAGAAATGAGCGCCTGTCTGGCAATTCATTTATATCGTTTCATTGTTTGTCTTTGTCCCAATTACATGCTATCCAATTATAATTCCCGGTACGCCTACTTAAAGGAGAGAACACCTCCTATTTATGAATTAATCTCAGTTGTTGTTGTGGTCTGGACAGTCCAATCAGTATTTGTGAGCATGGACAACTCTCTTTAAAATAGAAATGACTCCAATCTCACATCACATCAAATCAAGTTATAGATTGGAACTGCTCGACTGACGTTCTCTGCATAATAAATGGATAACAAGTGCAGGCAGTTAATTTGTTAGTAATTTAGTAGACCATATTTCTTATGGGGTTGGTATGTTTGGGTGATGTGCTTTGTTTTTAACCTATTATATGACAAAGACATTTCCCCGCAGGGACCAATAAAGTGCGTCTTATCTCATCTCATTATCAACTCTGAGACTTTGTGAATTCATACAATGATTGTCTGAACCCAACTTCCAAGTGAGCTTCCTGTTATGAGTACAATGAGTACCAAGCTGGGAAATGCAAATGTTGCCGTCAGCAGCCTGGATCCCAAATACTCATTCAAACTTATAGCTAATCTTGTCCCGCGTGTTCAGAGGATACGGTTCTACGGAGCTGACGTATACAGCAGGTGTGACATCACAGCTCAGGAGCGCAAGCGTTCGTTTCTGGCTATGAGAAACAGGGAATGTTCACTAATACAGACCTGGGCATTAGAGTAACACACTAAGCTAAAAATCAGTATTATCCCCCTTTTAAAGCACTTGTCAGCTAGAGACAAGACATACTCTGTCAAGCTTCAAGGAACTGTAATACTCCCACACAGCCAGTGCAGTATTGAATAACAGCCTGCTTTAAGTGCCCATCACTGTCCTAATTGGTTTCCTCTGGCTCCATGTCTACTCTGCTTTCTCAACCTCTCTCTCTTCCATCGCTCTATCTGTATCTCTCTCCCTAAGGAATCAGGCACGTCTTTCCCCTTTCTTGCTCCTGTCTCCCTTACCCTACCTACTGGGTTGGATTTTTTTCCCCGGCTTGCCCTCCCTCCACAATGACTTTGATTAAAGGAGAGCCATGTACCACCACAGTACATTGGTCAGTACTCACTCTGCTCCCTTTGACCACAGGAAGGCATTAGCCAAGCGTTCCGAGGACATATTTTATTTTGACGCCTGGTTTAATCATCCCAGTCGCTGTCCTGATGGAATCCTGCCCCGTATTGATTGTGGTCAAACTAAACGGTAAGCCCCCTGGCCAAAATCGTGCCACCAGCGCCAAAGGAAGACAAGATAGGGTTTGTTAGCGCACACTTTTTCGAAATATCAGTGTGACTCCGTGTTGCCAAATCAATATGTGCCAATCCATGAATTAAAGGGGCGTGCGGTGTACGTATGGTTTCTGTAGTATATCTAAGGTAAGACTTTGTCCCACCGTCAAACGTGTTGTGTCAGTGTAAAGTTCTATTAGGGGGGGAAAGGGTGATTGTGACAGTTATGGGCAAATGGACACGTTTGATGATATAATACAGATATCAGAATCACTTCATTTGCCACATGCGTGTACACGGCTTAGGATGCCCTCACATTCCCTCAGGAGATGAGATGTTTTCATATTGTACATACAATATGAAAATATATTAAATTACAGCATGTTCAACTCATGTAGTGACATAAGTGGCACGCATGATGCAGGGACAGCATTAAGGAATGAAGGTGTCATGAGAATGTGTGTAAATTGAATCAGGAGTAGAGTTGGAGCTAAAAGTTGCAGGACAGGGGGCACTTGAGGACTGGATTGAGAAACACTGCAGTAGACAATACATATACAGCCTATAAAGTCACCATGGTATCACCGTGTGTATTGAGGCCGTGTGGCATACAGTGTGAAAACAATGAAAATAAAGCTCGCTCAAGTGCAAAACCTCAAATAAACCATCTGTGTGTCCCGAAAGTCAGTGTCCCGTTCATTGTCAATGGAGCAGCTGCAGGCTGTTTTGCAGAAATAACTACAACATGCTGAGCAATAATAACCTGAGGTGAATTGTAACTGGTTTGCTTTAGTTGTCACGGATATTGCAATTGTTGTGACAACATTCCTGGGCCGTTCGTTCCTAATTAAATTTTCTAAATTTTGTAATATGAGTTACTCCATTTGTGTAGCTGGCGGCACCCTGACTGTGGCAGGTACTTTTTTTTGTGTTGCAATCATGGCCACCCAACAGCATCTATAACGTAGGTGACTTGTAGGCTTCTGATAATTGGTCCTTGCGTTTATGAGTTTATGTGGACTGAATATAGGCCTCAAAATATAGATTGATTATATTTCTTATGTTGAGTTTATTTAATCAATTGTATTAGAGGAGAATACCGGTGTCATTTAGAGTTATAGCCCTTTTACTTCTGTCTGCGCCTTGTTTACATTTCCCTCAATCATTTTGCTAATGTTGTTTCAATTTTAACATTTACTCGTTTTTAATTTTTCAAACGCTAACTTTACAGTGTCAAACCTGGCTTGAATATAAATGTGAAATAACAATAGAACAGAGAAACATTGACAAAACCAAATAAAGGCTTCATGTTTACTCTGATGGATTATCTATCTCAGATACATTTCAAGTCTGAGGAAGTTGTTTTTACTGTACAAGAATGAATGGCAGCAAATGGCTTCTTGTGAAGGGAGGAAAACAAGCCCTGATATCTCAAACTACACTGACAGTGTGCAAATAGTTTTTAAATGCAAAGTTAAAAAACACAGACATTATCCTTGAAATACAATTGAAGATAAGATAAGATTGTTGAGCAAACTGTAAATACAATTTAAATGTCTGTTCCTGGCTGTTTGTTTCCTCGTGCTTGAGAGTACAAAAGAAGATTACAAGAAAAAGCTATTTTGTAAGTTAGAGCGCTGAATTGTGCAGACATAGGCTACTCGTTGTTGTTGCAGTGGTAATGTTGAGTAATGGCATGTCTTTTTTTGTAGATGTTGGCCTTTCCAGACAGTTATTTGTGTGTGTGTGTGTGTGTGTGTGTGTGTGTGTGTGTGTGTGTGTGTGTGTGTGTGTGTGTGTGTGTGTGTGTGTGTGTGTGTGTGTGTGTGTGTGTGTGTGTGTTTG
>OMOT01042968.1:0-13798 GCA_900312575.1 Acanthochaenus luetkenii | reverse complement strand
CAGAAAGGTGTCCGCTTCCGTTTCCATGTCGTTGGTGCGGACGGGTGGTCGCCGGACTCGCCGAGAAGTAACTTTAGTAGCATAGCATCGGTATTAGCGAGCCGGGGCTTCCTGCAGCACCGGGACGCTTCGTCGTCGGTCCCATGGCTTTCTTCGTCCGGCAGTCACTTGCACTCTGCAGAGAGTTCCAGTTTGTCATTCGCAGCCCGTCTCCTCACTGGCGAGGATAAACAAACTATCAATAAGCAGCCATCGCTTTGTATGGGCAACGCAGATTTTTGGAAATTACTAGGCTATATGTACTTTCAATAGGCTATATAAAATTATTATGGGCATAATTACCTTCATTCGTTCACCCAGCGAAGTCCGCACTTTAGACTTGAACTCTACTACTTTGCGGTGTTTATTGGCATCATGTCTTTTTCCATCATGCGGCACAGCCTTTGGGTGATACCCTCCGCCCGTCTAGCATCGCAATTTCTCCGTGCTAACACAGAGGCAATGGTCGGTTGTGCATCTGCCCCCGTCAACAACACGGTTGGATGCTGGCTTTTGAGGTGGTACATCAACGGACTAGTACAGGTGTTGTATTTTAAAACAAACATCACAATGATGGCAATGCGCTTTGTTCTCCTTCAATGTGAAATGTTCCCACACGACGCTCCTTTTCGCACGCTTCATGGTCGACTGAGACAAAACCGTACCTTGGTGAGCAGCCTGCATTTGTTTATCTGCTGGCTACTACTTGCACAAATAACTTGGACGATTGATGGATTCTTATGATTACTAAGACGAACAATTCTACTTTGACGGCACTGGCTACAGGTTTGAACCAGACTACACGGACACAGAACTCCAAGAGATGGATGAGAAGCGAGCAAGAGGCTGAAGAAGGTGCGCAGCCATCCAAAGTTGCGGCCGAGGCAAGACCAAGAATTTCGGGGGAATTTTGGTGTTCTTGCAAGAGGTGCAAGCAGATGCCCAGAGAGGACAAAAGTTTGTGTTGTAGGGAGTGGGATCTGCTGGGATCATTGAAAACCTGGCTGTATCTGTGGATGACACTGGTTCATCTCTGGAGTGCGCAACTGATGCCATAGACTTTCAATCGCTAATAAACCAGGCAGTTTCTTTTATTATACCTTCTTCCATGTCCCTATAATAAATTGGAGGAAGAGTATGGGCAGAAATATATGTCACTATGAACTGAATCTGAATTATTTATATTGGAATTGCTCCACGTGTATAACTGTATTAAAAACCGAATTTGAGTCACAAAATTAGAAATTATATTGTTCAACTTGAATAATTGCATTGAAAAACTGAATCTGAACTAGCATAATCTGAAACTGAATGTATTAGTTTGAAACTGAATTAATAAACTTGAAACAATGTAATATTATGAATTAGAATTATTTTGCTCTGAAACTGTATTTCAGTTCTCACAATTCAAATCTCGTATTTCAGATTAAAAACAGTCTCACACATCTGGGTCCTTAAGAACTCATTTTCGGCCAATCAGCACCTTTTTTGGACCACTTCCTGCACCCACCTGCCTTACGTGCCACTGCCAGATTATTTATTGATCCGTGCAGATAAACTGAATGTGACCTCGCGACCCCAACTTGTTTAAGAACGTTTCTTTTCGACCATGGATGAGGCTAGGAGGACTGGGCTGTCAAGCACGTAATATCACTTTATCCTATATTGTATTGTCTTTTGACTGACGTTAACATTGTAACATTGTAGCTATTGTTGTAGAATTGTTTCATTTGGTCAGCGGGCATAAACAAAGTTTTGGCTGTCGTAATTGATTAGTGATTAACAACATTAGTTACTTTGCAGACGGCCTCACTTCTCATATTTTGCTAAACATTTGCTAGATATGTTGGTTAACCAGCTAGCACAGCAGCCATCTTGACAGAATGCAGGGTAAACCTACATCCTGTGGGAAAGACTGACACAGGTGTAATTAATAACAGTGTTTTGTCAGCCATATCAGGCATGGAATTGTCAACAGCAATTCAATTCTGCATTTAGTTTTCATGAACCTCTTGTGTGAGGAAATGATCCAGTATTTGAGTAAAGTCTTGTGAATTCTGTTGTATGGATAATATAGTTTCAAAATCATACGTGTTACAGCCAGGGTAAGAGGTGACCAGGGCGTTGAAAATATCGACATTGCCCAGATGATGTTTATTGTGAGAGGCACAGGATGTGGAGGCTTTATAAGTGGGGAAAAAGTCTGCACAACCAGAGGTGAAGTATTCCTTTAGCAATAATGATAATTATCAAAAAAGATCCAAAAGGATACTTGATCATCGTTGGTGTGCCCTTCAGTGTGACATTTACTCCAGTTGAATTGCTGTTTGGTTATTCTTGTACACAGTTTGATTGACTTTAGGAACTTTTGTATGTATCTCTGAATTGTACAATCAAATGCCTATGGAGGGAAGTTTGGACCAGCGTTACCCACGTTTACTATGATGTATTAAACAGCCTGGAGGAAGATGGATCCCTCAACATCTCTGATAATCTTCATCTCTTCTGTGCTCAGTACACCTTCCTCCCTAGATTCAAGGCTGGTTTGAGCAGGTTTTCTGCTGGGTGGAATGATCATCCCATCAGGACAGAGCTACCTTTCCCCAAACCAGCTATTGGAGCTCGGGATGCTGCAGCACCCCATCAGAGAGCCATAGACGTCAGAGGAGAATGTGGCAGTTGAGTAATAATGGCAATGATATTGTTGCCCTGCTTCTAAATATAATTTTCTCAATCTACATACTAATAATACAATTTTGTCTTGGTTTTAGGGAATCCAAATTGAGGATATCGCCTGGGAGAGCTCAGAGCTATCCCATGTTAACTCTGCCAACCCAGGTGTCACCGTGCCAGAAATGAATGCAGAGGACATTGAAATTTGAAGCCTTACTATTGATCCCCTTTCTCATTCATATCATTTTGGAAGAGACATTTACTTGACAACATTGTCACATGCTTTGTACCTACTTCGCCATCATTGACAGTCATGTCTGTGCCCGAGGACTAAATGTTATGTTTTGTTTTTAAATCCATCCATCTTCAACCGTTTATCCGAAGTCGGGTCACGGAGATAGCAGCTCCAGCAGGGGCCCCCAAACGTCCCTTTCCCTGGCCACATTAACCAGCTCTGACTGGGGGATCCAAAGGCGTTCCCAGGCCAGCGTGGTGATATAATCCCTCCACCTAGTCCTCGGTCAGTCCTCAACTGGCTCCTTTCGACGCAAAGGAGCAGCGGCTCAACTCCAGAGTCTCTCATGGATGACTGAGCTTCTCACCTAATGTTTTTAAATCATTTTCTTTATTTTGATTATTCATGATGTGTTCACTGTTGAGATACAGTACAAACTAGGCCTTAGGCGTGATTGAGTATTCTTATGTTTACTACACTATAGGGTCAACAGTCAGTGGACACTCCAACTAAACCATTTATTTCATGATTTAAAAAAATGCTTTAACCTGTATAAACACTTAATATTTCATTATATACGTGTGCTTATATAAGCAGTGAATTGCATTCAAAAGTGTAATTTTGAAATGACAACGGAACTCTTGTAAGCATTGGGGGGGGTGCATTGTTTTGTTATTTGATTATCTTGCTATGCACTTGTGTTATTTTAACAGGTGTTCCAGGACCTGTATAATTGTTTTTATATTAAAACAAATGATAAAGACCACCTGCCATATTTTATAACTAATTTCTATTCCTACATCAGTTTCACCCCAACTATCGCCAACTTTTCCCCTTGGTTTTTGACTGGCGGGATAACGAGGGCGCACTATACTTAATAACCCCAAAATTATTAATAGCAGCTATTAATACACTTTTTTATTGAGATCCTGTTCATCTCCTTCAGAAATCACATAGTACGTCTATGTCTCGGCCAGTCTAAATCGGGGCTATATAGCCCAGACGGTGAAATGACGCTTGCTGGTTAGTTTAAACGGGATAACTCGCTTGCAACTGTCCGGTCCGAGTTAACGTAAAAAGGCAAAGAATGCTAACTAGATACGGTGTTAAAAATTTAGCACGAGCAAGAACTGCTGGATATCCACGTTCTGTTTCTACAAGGATCAACAAATCATCTGGAAGTGGCACATCAGGTAGGCGGGTGCAAGAAGTGGTCCAAAAAATACATTAGGTGCTGATTGGCCGAAAAGGAGTTCTCAAGGACCCAGATGTGTGAAACTGTTTTGAATCTGAAATACGAGTTCTGTATTTGAATTGTGAGAACTGAACAATTTCAGGGCAAATTAATTCAATTTCATATTACATTCATTTATACATTTTTGGGAATTCTTTTTCAAACTAATAAATTCAGTTTCAGATTATGCTATTCAGATAACGTTTTTTTAATAGTTATCCAAGTTGAGCAATTAAAATTTAAATAGAAATAATTCAGATTCAGTTCCAAATGACGCATATTTCTGCCCATAGAAGATAAGTAATCCTTGCTATTTCAATACTACTGTGTCTCTAGAGTGCAGACGTTTACAGTGCAAACTGCGGTCGGCGAAACCGTTTCAAATGGAACTGTTGTTTCAACATTAGGTTTCCAATAGCCTACATTACACAGGAGAGCATACTGACACCGGTAAGAATGCACCCTGCACTTCCCGTCTTGGAAAAGCACATTTATAGTATTTTTTATTTTTTCCAAAGCATTTACGACTGCCCAATTGACTTCAATTGTAGCAGTGAGAGCCTGCAGGAAAACTGTAGAAAGCATGGTATAAAGACCGCAAATAGGGTCTACGGTGCAAAACAGCGAACTTATCATTTAAGAGCATTTTATTTGCAATGACAACCTATTGAAGTAAAAACACAATTACACCAAACAACCTACTGAAGATCAACAGATGAGGGGAAAAAAACACGTTATTAAATAAGGGGGCAGGTGACGTTGCATAATTGTTTAGTTCTCTGCCAGAAACATTGATACAAAGTACTGTATCTGAATACCGTTAGCTATTTAACATGACCTTAGACAATGATGGGCTTCCTGAAGTTTGTGGTCTTCTTCTCTGTACGCCGTTTAAAAAGCTGAACAAGCCAGTCGAACTGCTCCATTGTCAGGCGAAAATAGATATTGAAACGTATCAGAATAACGCTCCTCGATTTCTTCTTCAAGACCAAGCAGAGAAATTGCCAACTTTCTCTAAATTAATGTATTTTACAGTTGATTAGTTGAGCTTGGTTTGTTGGTTGGTTAACGTTACATTTACTGGCATAACGCTACCTAACGCTACCTGGTCGTTGGTGTTGGATAAAAGCCAGAAACTCAGGGGTAGGGTGACATGGGCGACTTTTGGTTTGTAAAGAAGCCTCTCGACAACAAGTGGGCCGTGTTTTTCTATCCACTGACATAACGTTAACAGTAAGTTAGCGGAAGGAGTAACGTTAAGTTAGAAACATCAATTAGTAATGCAATAGTTTTCGCATGCAACCTTGCCAAGGAGTAACGTTAATACCATAACGATAACATTAATTACCTGTAAGACCAGTGAGCTCCTGCAGTGCTCGCCTAGAAGTAAAATCCCCTAGCTAACCTTCTTCTTCTTCTTCTTCTTCTTCGTCGTCGTATTCTTCTTCTTCTTCGTCGTCGTAACGGCAGGTAGGAGGGGTGGAAAGTAACAATTAAATGAAAAAAACAGATGTGATGAAAACGCTTGTGAATTTAAAATCTGGTGATAAACTGGCAAGTGATTTGATAAAAGCAGCCATTTATCTCCACTTTATCATTAATTATTGATCATTTAAACAGCAACATTGCCATTTATAATTTGAGGCGAGGGTGGAAGTAACAAAAACTAACCGATACATTTAGAGGTGATGAAAATGAATGTGAATTCAAAAACTGATGAAATTGCATGTGAACTTAAAAAGACTGTGATAAATTGTCAAGTGACTTGGTGAATTCAAATGTGATTAGATTAAATAGTTCAGCCATTTATCGTTTAACGTGAGTCATTTTTGTTACTTCCGCCCCTTTATCATTTAATGTGCATTGGCACGGGAAGGGGGTTGCTGAGGGCACTGCAGTTTCCCCTAGCTAAACAAATTTATACATTTTTAAAAGTATATTTATATATATAATAAATATGTTGCTTTGGGTAATGAAAAATAAAAAAATGTGTTTGTTCGTTTTTAGTGATCACAGGCATGGCGATCTTGCGGGGTTCATGATGGTGTCAGAATGGAAGTTATGGAAGCTAGCCATGTGGATGCTAACGTAAGCTAATGTGTTTATTAGAGAGTAAGGGAGATAACATTGGGCCTAAAGTTACTTCAGTAAAGCCACAAGCATGTCTCAAAGGACTTTACAGAAAATGAACCAAACTAGATCTAACTGAACAACAATCAATTGAATTACAAAGTCATGTAAGACAAGCACAGGGAAACAGAACAAAGACACACAATATAATTTTTTAGCAGGACATAACAAGTCTAACTATTCTACAAAGCCTAACCTGACCCGGCACCACCAACCTTAGACCCTTGAAGCATACAAGGAAAAAACGTACAAGAAAACCTTATTAGGGAAAACATTTGTAAGAAACCTTGGGTGGGCTAAGTCAAAGAGGGATCCCCACCAGGATGGCTGAGTGTGCAATATGTGACAGGACAGACAATGAAATGGACAATAACATAGGCAATGACGGTGACATAAGAAACAGATGAGGCAAAAGAGGTTCTGGTACACACACAGACTATCTCACTAGTAAATAAATTATTGAGTTAATATCTGAATCTTTGTGGTAGTGAGTGTGGTTGTAGAATGTCGTTGTCGCTATGTAGACTGTTGAGCTCGCAGAGCATGAAGATTGAGGATTGAACACATATACAAAACACACACCTCACCCATTTGACCTACCTACACTTACCTCCAGTTAGCTCTTCAGTTAATTCAATAAGTGCTGTTCATCAAAGGCAACATCAAACCATTAAATTAATAACATTTCAGGTATTTTGTTGATTGTGAAAGAAGTTATTTTGTTATTAAATGTTATTGTAGACAGCTCTTGTTTTTATTGATTCAGCATACACTAATGCATAGGTGATTAGCATTTTTGGACAAGCAATTAATAATTTAATTTGTCCTTTAGACAAGTACCTCAAAATGCTTAATGTCAATCCCTGAGCTAGCATTTGTATGAATCCCTTATCTTCATCAGTAGTTAAAAATGCCCTTCGGTTATATCCGCAAGAATTACCCCCAAGCTTTGATTTCACTGCTGTACCGGTGCATGAAAGAACATTGGAGGCAAGTGTTGCCAGACTGGGGGCTGCACATAGGCAGGGTTCCATTAGGTGTTGCATTATGTTTGGCTCCACTGCATGATTTTACTATGAGTTGTTTAAATAGTTATTTTATTACTACTTTGGATACATCATTTTGCGAATATTTATCAAACAACAAATTATATTATCTATGACATAGTCGCCTGTCAGCCCCGCGGACCTTGGAATTTTCCTAGTGTCACTCCATTTAGGTAAGCTTGAAACATTTACATTGATGCACCAGTGGGCAGGCTGACATCATCACCTGTTTGCTCACACTCTCCACTGAGTAAATAGAAGGCATCCAGTCAACTTTTCAAGCTAGCATCATGACTGTCCTCTTTTTAAACTCACAACTCAGACCCTGAAGTTAATAACAGGCAATCAGTGCAAAGAGGTTACATTTGTACATTGCGGCAGCATTCTTGGATACTGCAGGAATGTATACTTTGTGTGGCAATTTTCACTCTTCTTTCTTCCTTTTAAAATGTGTATAACCTTAAGGTAATGTCCTAGGGGAGGGAAACAGGTTGTACAAGACTTAACATGGTGCCATAAAATGGAAGTTGATTCATTTAAATTGAGTCATAAAAAAATGAGGAAGTACTATGCTGATATAATAATGGTGGTTCAGTTTCAATGTTCAAGTAACCTTACCAGGCTTACTTGCATTTTACTCTCAGCCAATCTGCCATTGTAAATCAACCCTCTAAACTTGATTGCAGGTCACCCTGCCAATTGTTGACATGATACTGTCTGTCACTCATTTCCATATGACAGAAACCAGGTCTGCGGTTGGTGCGAAATAGACTCCCTGGTCATAAAAACCAACGTGCCTTTGATAAGGGGACCCAAGGGTCCAAAGGACATTGCCTACCAACCACCTCTATGCTCCAACAAACGTCAGATCTTGAAAGAGGTAGCAACTTTACATCAAAATGGCAGAAAATAAATGTGTTATATTGCTTTCACTTGGAACTATACTTTCTTTGTCTTTGGCCATGAGTAAGTAAACATTTGGGACATATACTGTATGATGAGTTCCCTTAATATGAAAGTTGTATTTTAGGTTGGCTGTGCATTGTAATCCCAATGGTATAATAATTGTAATATCTCTTTGGAAACAACCATATCTGTTTTACATTTTGGTAGATTTGGAATTTGTGTTGTTGTGAATCTAATAAGAAAACAAAAAACACCTGCTCTTTTACTGATAAGGAGCCATTCTGCTTTTTCAGACCCTGTCTGCCATGAGCAGATGAATGAGGGAAGTGGATATGAACAGAAGTTGCTGTATTTCTATGAGAAAGAGATGGATATCTGTCAGCCTTTCTACTACAAAGGGATAGAAGGGAATGGAAATCGTTTCAGCTCAGACAAGGAGTGTATGCAGACCTGCTCCCCCAGATTCAATGAGCTTTATCCAGCTACAGGTAAGTGGACACCACTGTGTCATTGCTATAAACTGTCTGCTCAAACAGTAACACATATTTGGGGGCTTATTGCGGTTTTAAGGTCTCTCAAATCTACACTGAAAGTCAAATCTGCTCTCTTTGTGAACATAGATGAAGTATGTAAGCTACCAGTAGACCATGGCAGCTGCTTTGCCATGCTACTGATGTACTACTACAATCGTGAGGGAAACTGTGAAATCTTCCACTATGGTGGATGCCAAGGCAATGGCAACCGTTTTGGCACCAGGGAGGAGTGCCAGAGTACTTGTATGGGTAGGTTCTGTTTATAGATAATTAAATAGATCTCACTTTGTTTTGAATTAAGAAGATGGGAGGATTAAGATTATCATCTTGTTATGGAATAACAATTTGTCCACTCTTTCAACCCCATGTGTGAAGCTTGTCAGCTATGGAAGCATACAGTTAACTATATTCAAATGTTAATCCAAATTGGAAAATAAAAATGCAATTTTCTTTTTAATATATATATTTTAAATGAGTGTATGTATTGTGGCACACTCATGTCCACAGGACCGGATAGTACAAAGTAAATGTCCACAACAAGGAATACAGTTTTATTACTGTTTCCGGGGCGCAACTTATGAGTCTCACACAGAGTCCAGGAGTTAAGGCAGGAGAGTGGTAGGTAGACGAGCAGGGGTCGATAGCTAGGCGGGTTGTCAGACGATCAGGGATCAGGCACACAGCAGGGTTCTCGGTCCGGTCGGTCATACACGGGCTGGGCTGGGCTAGGCTAGGCTAGGCTAGGCTAGGCTAGGCTAGGCTAGGCTAGGCTAGGCTAGGCTAGGCTAGGCTATCCTCTCTCGCTCTCGCTCTCTCTTCCACTTTTCCTCCAACTTCCTCCCATGGGTCACACACCCCTCTCTGCCTTCTCTTCCTCTATTTAAAGCCTGCCGCTCTCTTTCCTGATTGGCCCTGCCTGATCTCCCTAATTGGCTCAGCTGCCTCGTATCTGCTGCTGATTGGGGCGGATGTCCGTCTCTGGGCTTTAGCATCCATGTGGGGAACGGTACATACCGCCCCTCCTTCACTTCCCCCCTCCTATACTCCATCCATCTGCCACAGTATGATGGGGAAAAAACAGTGGAGCACCAAGCATGTAGTGCATCAAGCACAATACATTGCACCCTGGTACATTGTTTTGTGATTGTTGAATTGCATTCTAAAAGTTTGCGCGTTTGGTCTCTCTCTCGCTCTCTCTTCCTCCTACTCCCCCCATGGGTCACACACTTCTCCCCTGCGCTACTCCCTCCTTTTAAACCCTGCTGTTCTCTTCCCCGATTGGCCCTGCCCCATCTTCCTAATCTCCTCAGCTATCTTACCTTATATAAATACGAGCCAAGAACTACTACAGCGTAGAGATCTCTTTTTTTTTAAATTTTATTCAAGTTCAAGTTCAAGTTCATTTATTTATATAGCCCTTTATCACAAGCATGTCTGTCTCAAAGGACTTTACAGAAAATGAGCCACCTAGATCTACCTGAACATCAATCAGAGGAAATTACAGAATAGTAAAAGACAAACACAGAAACAGAATCAAGTACAAGACAAACTAAATCAATTTAGCAAGCCATAGCCCTAACTATTCTACAAGGCCTAAGTTACCCGGCACCACAGCCTTAGACCCTCAATGCATGCAAGAAAAAACTTCCACCAAAACCTTATTAGGTAAAAAATTGAAGAAACCTTGGGTGGGCCAAGTCAAAGAGGGATCCCTCACCAGGACGGCTAACTTGTCATCATTGGATGTTTAGTGGTCTAACTTTAGGTGGACTCTACATAATCAGATTGATTTGATTTGATTTTGATTTGCTGCATGAACATGAACATTCAAATACAAATGCATTTTAATTTCAATTTTGACCTAAATAACGCATCCAAAAATGAAAATGCTTTTGCATTTTCATTTTCAAATTTTGATATAGTTAACTGCACGATTCCATAGCAACTAATGCATGTACCTTCATTAAAACCATTTTACTCATTGAAGTGCAATAAATAAAAAAGCCATTTCACTGCCTTTTTGCTTTTTGCTTTTGAGTTGACAAAGGAAGGAGAAATGTGTGTTTTTGCTTTTTGCTCATGGTTTGTACAGAAAAGTACGTAGTATTGGAGAGGACATGCTCTGATTTCCGGAGAAGAGAGAACTCAATTTCAGAGTATAAGCGAAACACACAGTGTCACAGATACCTTTTCACATATATCTGTGGGCTACATTTATTCAAGCACATCATGCATACTGCACTGGCACTTGACACATTTGGAAAAAAAAGATTAGTCTTAAGATCATTCACTTCCACAGTCTTTGAAGGAGGGGCATTCTTTTTTATCCACTAGATGACATCCCCTCTGTGTTTTTAATTTTTGCAGCCAGATCAGGCAGGATTGGTGGGCCCGCAGGGTCAAAGCCTGAACCAGAAAGTTTTGCAACTAGTGTGGGTATGTGTATAGAAATACATTTGATTTATTGGAAATGTTTACATATTTATGCATTGTTCATGGTTTAGTATGGTATGCATAAACTATCATTTCATAAAAATAATTAGATGTCTTTACATCCAACTATTTAATCCGAATATTTTGGATAAGAATGTAATTCAGCATCGATCTCCGGTGTGTTTGTTCTCTCTCTCAGGATTGATTGTGGGAATACTAGGAGGAGTCATTTTTGCTGTATCTGTGATTATTGCCACCGTTTTCATAGTTAAGGAAAGGTAAAGTTGTACCAGTGCACTTTACAACTTTGTGTATTCTAGGGAATATTTTACATCACTAATTGATTATGTTTCTCTCCACTACATTTTTAGGAAGGAGAAAGCCAAGAGGCAAGGGATAGAGCAGGTTCCTGCCATGGAAATGAACTAACCTGACAAGGGAAATGTGTGTGGAGATAGTAATTTTTCAGCCTTTTTGAAATCTGATGAATAATGTTTGTAATTTCTATGGTAATTGTAGTTTTCTATAGAAGCCACATAAAGTATTGAATAATAGTTTAAACTCTGTGAAAAATAACACATTCATCTTTATGCATCATCAGCTGATGGCCAAATTGGAGGTCGTCATCTCTTGGCAACAATGGCTAGTAACAGCTGATTATGTTTCTACACTTACAACTTCGCCATCTCAACATTATGGAATAGACATGGTTATTTCAATAAATTTGGACTGGGAGCTGATCATTTCATCACTAACATCTTGTTAATTTGGTATTTAGATCATATCAGCTTATTAGTTAGTGAGCTGACCATAATAGGGGCGGCAGTAGCTCAGGAGGTAGAGTTCCCACCCAACAACCGCAAGGTTGAAGGTTCTAGTCCAGCTCCTCCTGGAAAAAAGAAATCTGTCATAGTGTCCTTGAGCAAGACACCTAATCCCAAATTGCTCCCGTTGAGCAGGTTGGTGCCTTGCATGGCTGCCTCCACGCACAGTATGATGATATGTAAGTTGCTTTGGATAAAAGCACCTGCTAAATGCCACAATGTAATGTAATATCTGGTCAGCTAATTATCACTATCTTGTTAACACATGATTTGCACAGTAGCCACTACAACATTACGTGGCTAGTAACTAGTGTTTGTAGTAGCTGGATGTTAATCATTTTGGGGGGGATTTTGCCTATACACTGTCTGTGCTGTTGCCTTTTCCTGGACTGTTTTCCCATGTATGACCTTCTGCTACCCTGAAAGTAAAGATTCTGCATTTTTTAACTTTACCTCGTGTCCAGTGTGATTCTCTCTCTGCACTTGAGTCTTCACCCCAACGTTGTTACATCTAC
Source organism: Acanthochaenus luetkenii (assembly GCA_900312575.1). Classification (NCBI taxonomy): domain Eukaryota; kingdom Metazoa; phylum Chordata; class Actinopteri; order Beryciformes; family Stephanoberycidae; genus Acanthochaenus; species Acanthochaenus luetkenii. The sequence continues at coordinate 1,230 of OMOT01042968.1, read as the reverse complement.
TTCATCAAATTATTCACTTTTACTTCTAAAATTAATGAATTAACCTACACCCACCCCTCAACAATATTTTTCAGGTATCTCTCCCTTTCTAGCCTGATATAATATATTTAGCCATTTATTTGTGCTTTCTAATTAACCTAAATTGATGGTGCCAGACATGGTTGCTCAGAGATTTGTGGTGCAACTGCAAAGCCTCTATTTGAACAAGATATGTTATACATAGGTGTCTGTCACAGAATTTTTTGGGCTAATGGCCAGACAAAAATAGCTAAAACAAAGCTGGCCCGGGAAACAAAATCTGTCTTGTGTCCTTGAGCAAGACACTTATCTCCAAATTGCTCCCGTTGAGCAGGTTGGTGCCTTGCATGGCTGCCTCTGCTAACGGTATGATGATATGTAAGTCGCTTTGGATAAAGTCTGCTGATTGCTGTAATGTTTCTGTATTCCTCTTCATTGTCCTCCCTAATGGAGCTGACAATGGAGGAGTCATCAGAGAACTTCTGTAGGTGGCACATTTCGGTGTTGAAGCGGATGTCTGAGGTGTAGAAATGGGGACAATACGATTCCTTGGGGTACGCTGGTGTTACTCATCACCACGTCTGACAGGTAGCCCTGCAGGCAGATGTGCTGCGGTCTGCTGGTGAGGTAGTCCGAGATCCAGGTCATGAGGTTGTGGTCTACCTACATCAAGAGCTTCTCCGCCAGCAGTGTTGAAGGCACTGGAGAAATAAAAAAACATGATTCTCACAGTGGCCTCTGGCCTCTCCAGGCGTGAGTAAGCCCTTTAGAGCAGGCGATGATGGCATCTTCCACTGCAAACTGCAGGGGGTCCAGGGAGCCGCAGACCAGGGGCCTGAGGTGCTGCAGAACCAGTCTCTCGAATGTCTTCATGACATGTGAGGTCAGAGCGACTGGCCTGTAGTCATTGAGAGCGCTGGGACGGCCTTTCTTGGGCACCGGGACAATGCAGGAGGTCTTCCAAAGCTGGGGAACTTTCTTCAGCCTCAGAGAGAGATTGAAGAGGTGTTGAAACACTCCTGCAAGCTGCCCAGCGCACACCTTGAGCACCCTGGGATTTATATCGTCAGGGCCCTTGGCTTTGTTTATTCGGAGCTTGGAGAGCTGCCTCTCCTGCCTTAACCCCTGGACTGTATGACAACCTGAGCTATATATCGAACCCTGGAACGGACTACGACTACCCCCACAGTGACATTGTTAATCAGAGACTGA